>QZGG01001667.1:0-57066 GCA_006409495.1 Sedum album
TGTATAAGATATAAATTCTAAATATCCAGCGCATATCAGGAATAAAACTCGTGCTGGCACTTAAAAATGCCAGTTCTTGCGAACTAAACTAACCCTTGATGAATGACATTTCTCTAAATATATTCTCAAGTTCCACCAATAAATAGTTAGAAATAACTTGAATCAAAATTGTGCTATAAGTATCATTCGCTTGATTTAACCAAAATCAATCTGAGTCCAAATTTTCTATTTGAGTGTCAAACATTTGATCACATAGGCTCAATGAATTCAAGAGTAAACTTGTAATTTGGAAATGAACTATACCTTGGAAATGAAGTTCTAAGTCAGTTCAAGTCTCTGATGAAACAAACGAGGTCGTCGCGACTGAATATTTTTTTGCACATATCTGCTTCTTCAAGGGTTCTATTCTAATCCAAATACACGCCAAGATGGAATACTACACAGTTTCAGAATATTTTCTCCAAATAAATGGCATTCAAAGTACTAAGCTTCTCAAAGATGGCAGTAAGATAATATCTTTTAATCTTTGCTAGCTGGCTGGATATGGAGATCGGAACCTTGGAACTATTAAAAAGTGACTTCTTTGATTATATTAGAAGCTCAAAGACGCACGAATGGGGATACAAATGCAATGTATCAGCCGACATCCCTTCACTGAAACCTACCCCTTTGCCTTGTTCTTCTCAAACAATCCTCCGCAAGTCTCGCAAAGTTGTGTTCCCTATCCCTTGCAAGCTTGCCCACCTCTCAACTCTTGTATAAACATCTGCCATTCACTCACATTACCATTGAGCTTAATCCAATTTATTTTTAACATGTTAAACGCGCAATGTATTATCTATCCATCAAGAAATTTAGTGATAAAAAGAGCCAAAACTAAATCGACAATAATTTTAAAAGAAAAGGTTTAAGGTTAGTGCATTTGTCTTGCTTAGATATCACGTAGTGGCAGTTCCAAGGGTTCCCTACTTTCATGCAAATCCCTAACTTTGCGAACCTGACCGAATTCTTACCCCCTACAGTTTCTTTATTTCCAAGCAATCCCCTGCGACTTTTGCATTGTATAAATGTATTCATCAGCTTCCCTTTCTACCTCAAACAGACACTAAGTAGCTGGCCTTCTCTGCTAGCTACCCATTTCCTCATCCTATCCATCCTCCAATTTATCCATTTCTCAATCTCCATCAGATAACATAAATGGCTGAGTTCATTGCTCATACGAGACCTATTATCGCTTCTTCAATAAAGAAAAAGGGTCGAAGAGGGTTCGCAACCAAATGCGCTTCTTTAGTAAAGGAGCAACGTGCTAGGATCTACATTGTCCGTAGATGTGCCACAATTCTCCTCTGTTGGTACATTCAAGGCGAAGACTAGCTAGTTTCAAAAGTACTCTCCCCTCACTCACCTTAATTACCTAACTAGTCTTTAACTAGTAACTGAAACATATTTCTTTGTGACCAATAATAACTTCATCCGGCCAGATATACTTTGCCCTGATACAGACGGCCCGAGGCAGTCGCTATGCGGTGCAGCTCAGGAGTTACTTGATGTGCCACAATTTTTTTACTCAACTTGAAGTTGGGTTTCTTGGCACAAGAGTGACTTTTGTAAGCAGATGTGCTTTTTCAGCGATTGTTAAGGACCTGACTTTTGATTTAGGACAAAGTTTAAAGCCAAAATGGGAGAGAATTTAGGGTTTTTTTGTTTTTCTTTACTTATCCAAGTAAATCTGGAGACTGATCAAATATGGCGCAGTATGTTTATGACATGTAATATCTTTCAGTTATATGTCTCGATTATAAATGTGTAAATTAAGAGTATGGACGTAGTTGAGTGCTCCTGAAACACAATATAGGGATTGTATCATGTGAATCCATCTATTTTGGTGGTCGTGAACCCCACTTTGTATCCGTTGATTTCATTTTGTCAATGCACAAGATTGTGCCAACACATTAATGAGACATGCACATGACAAGTGCAATGACATGGTGTATTACAAATGCAATCAACATGTGCAAAGTGGGTTCACGAGTTCACCAAAATAGATGGATCCACATGACACATTCCTATATATATAGACAATAATTTTTGCACAAAAAATGAATATTATGGCGACAATCAGATATGTAAGGAGATAATTATCAGCATGTCAAGAACATTTTTACAAACTATTGACAAAGTTTGAGTATATCAAGAACAATTTTTTATCAAATAAACAACAACCTTATACAGAGTAAGATTTTAGGAGGATGGATAAATAAATGTGAGACAGTGAGACATGATCTTAACCGTTGAATACTAAAAATTCAACGGATGAGATTTGATTCAAAAAAATAACCGTTAATCTCAACCGCTAGGGTTTTTTGCAAATCCAACCACCAATTATATAAAAACCAACTTTAATCTCAACCACAAATTAATCTAATACAACGTTTGATATTAAGTCCTTCCGTTTCACCCCTAAACTCTTTGTTTCTCTTGAAGTTTACCCTTTTTTACATACTAACTGCAAAGTTTTAGTAAAGTATCAATATCAAATTATAAGAAAAATACATCGAATAAATAGGCAAACAATTATTGCAGTAACATAAATATAAAGTGAAAAATCTTCTATTCAAAAAATTCAAAGTTATCATAACACACAAAAACTTACACACACAGATCTATAACTTAAATAAAGTGAATATATATTTTATTCATGTGCAATAACATATACATACATATTTTAACTTACCGTTAGGAATGGATTATGGACTGAAATTGCGGCTGAGCTGCAGGGGAGAGTGATATTGCGGAGAGAAGTGTTGTATTCCTCTGTGCAATTTTGAGTTATAAGTGTCAACGCTTTGAATGTTAAGTTTCAATTTTATGCGATATGACACTTTACGCATCAACAAAATTTGTTGCATCGTTCAGAATTCTCACCCTTCGCATCGAACATGGCATATTTTATGCAACATGGCCATTGTCGTGAACTAAGATATGTCGCTTCAATACGATTTATGTAACAAAACATTATTTTGGCTTTATAAATGTGGCATAAGATGTTTTTTTGGCAAAATTATCTTTTGTGTTAATTTTTTAATTGCAGTATTTTCCAACATATGCCACATAAATGTAACAATTGTATTAATTTTTATTGTAAAAATATCTCTATTCAACGACACTTAGATGCAACATTTTGTTTTCGTCGCATTACATGTAATGGTATTTTTATGGGACGAATTGTTGTTTTTGTTGCATTAGGAGTATTATATGTCGTACACCCACTAGATCACTAGATTACTTACTACTAATACGGGTACGTGTTCAGTTACGGGTGGATTCGTCAATATAAAATAAATACAAATTATAAAATATTTATATATTTACTTAAATAGGAAAGAAAATTATAAATATAATGGATAGAGATGGTGTTTTAATTAAAATAAAAAGAATTTCACAAGCAAAACATGCGTACGTGGTGTTAAATCACGTTGTACTTGTTTTAGAAATTTAAATATCAATGACTTAATTAGATGTAAATGTACCAAAACGTTTCAAAATATTCATTAAATTGTTTTTGGTCTGAATCGAAGTACCCACTAGATCGGGTACTTATAGGAGACGTATATGTAGTGTACTCACCGCGAATCCATACCAGGTGCATTACCGATTCGCGAAAAAGCACTAAAACGGTGTACCCATGCTACATAATCACCAGCTAGATAGTTACATAGTTTCACCAAGTATACATATCCACTACATACTGTACAATGACCAAAAATGTCTGCAGTTTAATATGTACATATCCAGGGCTTACCCAAAAATGTCTTTGAAGAACAGGTGATGTGGATTCAAAGACCAGTTGTTGTTGTTGTGTGGTAGATATGTTCATTGGAATTCACAATGGAAAGGTTATATTTATTATCTATGTTTCTACTTTTATGAAGGCAATTAAAGCCTTACATGGCTAGCTACATAATATATATATAGAGGTTGTATCTTGTGAATCCATCTAATTTGGTGGACTCGTGGATCCCCTTTTACATTCGTTGATTGCATTTTTTGGATGCATCAGATTGTGACACGTAGTTGCATTTCTCATGTGCACATCACGTGTGCATCACTGCAAAACATGTGCAACTCACGTGCATCATTAATGCGCTGACACAATCTTGTGCGTCCAAAAAATGCAATCGACGAGTGCAAGAGAGGATCCACGAGTCCACCAAATTGGATGGATCCACATGATACATTTCATATATATATATATGGGATGTAAGCAGAGTGTATCTGTGTATCCTATCAAGTTTTTAGCTGGTGTCTAAAATGGAAGATGGAGTAGGAATGACAGCAGAAGCAATGCCCCTTATCGATAGTATAAATGACGATAGTGGCAGGTACTCAGGAATGACATTTACCCTTGCTGCCAGTACTCTTGTAGCGCAATGCAGTGTCTTGGCCAGTGGTTGTGCTGTAAGTGTTGTTCCATAATTTGCAATGGATACCACATTTTTCTACTAGTTGATTTATCAAGTATGACATGTTCAACATAACCAAATGTTTCGAAGCTCTACGCAGCAGTTGTTAGGGTATTGGTGTTTGGTAAGTCTTTATAAAGTTATGAACTTTAGTTCAGTACTGGAATGTATAATGCAGATGGCCTACACATCTCCGGCGGAATCTGGCATCACAAATGATCTTAACCTCTCTACTTCACAAGTAAGCTAAAGCAACTCACTAACACCAAGGAATAGTACAAAAGTGTGTGTGCGCGCATGATCCAATTATCTTCTGTGTTTTGGTGCAGTATGCAATATTTTGTTCCATATTTACTGCTGGAGGTTTGATGAGTTCCTTCATAAGTGGGAAAACAGCAGATTATATCGGTCGAAAAAAAGTAACCATCTGCTTTCAAAGTCTTCTGCAACTAAATTTGGTCTGTTATTCATCAATGAATCTGCAATTTGTAGGCACTCTGGCTGTCACAAGTTTTCATTACTCTTGGCTGGCTTGGAATTATCTTAGCCAAGGTATAAGTAAATTGCAGCATTGTGATCTCTGCTACGCGCATTGTACAATACTCTCATGAATCAATCAACTCTTGATGGTTAACTATTTTTTCTCTTTTGTGAATAAGAATGCATGGTGCCTTTACATTGGAAGATTCACTATTGGATTTGGAGCCGGATTCACAGATTATGCGGTAAATATTGCATTTGCCATGGCTTACTTTTAGTACTTAATTTCTGCTTGATTTAAAATGGTCTGTCTATACAAACAACAGATTCCCATTTACATGGCTGAAATATCTCCAAGAAATGTACGAGGTTCACTTACAGCAGCTTCACAGGTGAGCCTGACATTCTAAATTCTAATAGTATAGTATCGATTATCGAGTATAGTATCGATAAAATGCGATAAAATGCATGATATGTTTGACACATTTCATTTTTTAGCTGGTTGGATATATAGGCGCTGCACTCATTTACATTACTGGAAATGTTGTCAGCTGGCGCATTTTGGCAATCATCGGTGATTGCTAGTGTAACATTACTTTGAAAACATTCCACAAAGTTCTGACAGTTAACACAGTTTATTTGTTTGATTTAATGTGATCAGGAAGTGTTCCAGGCATCATACAAGTGATAGGGCTATTCTGCATCCCAGAATCACCTAGATGGCTGGTCAGTCCTCAACGCAATGCTATACATCACTTCTGAAGTCATCAATCATCATTGTAAATTAACAACTAAGATTTGAAGAACTTTTTTTGATGCATATTTTTTGGGTCTTAATAATTTGCAGGCCAAGGTTGGTCGATATAGAGAACTCGAAGTAGCTTTGCAGAAATTACGGGGGAAAGATGTTGATATTTATGTTGAAGCAGAAAATATCAAAGTAAGGCAGCTCACTGTCGAAAATTCTATGTTTGGAGTAACTGAACAGATAAAAAATGAGCAACTTTTTTATTTTACAACATGGGCAGGAGTACACCAGGACCTGTGATTCCTTGGAAGAAAATTCCAAAACTAAACTAACCGATTTGTTTCAGAGAAAATATGCTCCGGCACTACTGGTAAGAGCCCAACTGTTATTATCTTTTTCGATGAACATTACACTCAAGAACAAGTCTAAAAAGAAGATAAATTCCTGTTCCTAATAAGAATAGTGATTAATACCTTCTTAGAAACTCGAAAAGATCAAAAATTGGAACCAATGTAGGTTGCTATCGGCCTCATGGCACTGCCGCAAATTGGGGGGAGCAAGTGCATTCAAAGCATATTTAAACGATATTTTCAAAGTTGCTGGTGAAAATTCTGGAAACTTTAAACATTGTAAAAGTATTTTCCCTTTATTTTCATTTTAAAAGTTGAACTCGAACATGTGTTTTAATTTTATAGATTTCTCTACGAGTATTGGTAGTACCGGAGTGGCTTTAATCCAGGTTCTCTTCTTTCTTTGCTTTGAATTTGTGCTTAGAACTGCCTTAAGTTTTTCTGTTTCTAATACTTGTGCATAAAAATTTCTTTAGATTCCTGTTACTATAATTGGTGTATCTTTGTTGGACGTGTGGGGAAGGCGACCTCTTCTACTGGTGAATTTTACTACAAGAATATTTTTGATTTCATTGACAGATTAAATCTTGCAGCAAATACTTCTTACAGCTGAAAGGCTAATTTAGATGCCTAAACTAAATAATCAACTTCCTGCAATATGGTTTTTGTTTCAAATCATATTATATTTGCTCATAAGGTGGAAATGTTCTGCAGGTCTCATTATCCGGAATGTGTTTAGGATGCTTCTTAGTCGGATCATCATTCCTTTTGCAGGTATGCCTCAAACTTGTCAAATCTTACATAGTATGCAACAAACCGTAACACACTCAAAAACTTGGTTTTGTTTTGGGCAGGATTTTAATTTGGTCACCGAGATTACACCTGGTACATTTTTTGCTTTTTTACCTGGACATAAATTTGAAGGATGAAATGAGCGCAAATTCAGAGTTCCACTTATTTTACGCTATTAATTTTATTTTACCGGAATATTTGTCGCAAGATCACCTTTTTTCCTGACTTTCAGCTGTACATTGCCTCTTTGGCTATCGGAACTGGGTTCATCCCAATGGTTATAATGTCAGAGGTATGCCTTTTTACACATGTTATTTTATTTTTTCTCTGTTGATGGAAAAATACACATCACTTGCCATTTTATTTCAATGTGTAGATCCTTCCGGTGAACGTGAAGGGTCTAGCCGGAAGCTTAGTTTTAGTTATCGGTTCAGTTAGTTCATTGATCATTACCTACACTTTCCTTTTCGCGCTGGAATGGAGCGCTGCAGGTACTCCTATTTTGCCGAGTTTTCTGATCAATGATTTTAACAAAAAAATCACAAACTGTTCATATCAGATTGCTATTGAGAAAAAAACTTATGTCATGTTCATAACTATCAGGTACTTTTTTCATCTTCTTTGCCATATGTGGGGGTGGCTTGTTGTTTGCCATGAAACTTGTTCCCGAGACAAAATGCAGAACACTGGAGGACATACAAAAATCTATGGTCCATTTTCAGTGACTGTAAACTGTTTAAGGGTACTCGAAGTACATCGCGCGAACTATCGAACTGTCATTTCAGGGAAAAAGTTAGCCAAAGGAAGTCTAGTTTTTCAAGTTCAAATGTACACTTAGGGGCTCAATCTAAGAGGGATGGAATGAATAAAATGTTAAGAAATTTTAGTAGATTTCTATTTATTATTATTATAATTAAATAATTAAATAAATAAAATCAGTTTGACTTTAAATTGACCTATTACTGCATTTCCTGAAGTTTTAAGCCGTTCGGCATATCCTCCGACACACATACAACAACCCTTTCAGTGACATGTTTAGTTTAAATCATCAAAAATAATGGATTGTTGTATTTTTTGTCAAAGAATTATCATATTAATAACATTTGCAAAACGGATTCAATGAAATTTGATCAAATAGTTTCTACCCTAATAAAATTGAGGAAAACTTAAAGTTTAAAAGCAACGTATTGTGTACTTATCAAGAGCAGAAGTGGAGATACACCAAGACTCAATTCTAATCTAGAATTTAGAGGCTACTTGGAGGGGACTAAAGAAGTTTTTTCTACATGTGTGATGATAAGATCATGCACATGTATACTTTGCCTCGATGTCATAAAATTATCGTGTCTGAAAAGGTTTTCGAATTCTAAATGGACCAGCCATCAATGCATTACATAAAATTGGATATATTTTATTAATTCTATGAAATTATCTAAATATTTCTATACATGTTGCCCATATGTCATAATTCAGAATTCGATAAGCATCGATTCCCAATGCCCCAAACATTGTTCTCTCCGTAACTACAAAACATTATTTTACGTATATATAAAAAAATGTAATATAACATTGGAAACTAATCCCAATTATATACGTAGATGTTTCTCATTCGGATTTATCTGTTTTGGTGGACTCGTGAACCTCACTTTGTATTGATCGATTGCATTTTATCAATGCATAAAGTTGCGTTGCGTCAACACATTAATGAGACGTGTGAGTTGTATTAGAGATATAGTTAGTTATTAGTTATGGCAATTAGATAATTATAGACATATATTAGTTTCCTATTTTGCATTGTTGTTTTTCTATATATTCTAGCTTCTTGTATAATGTAATTATTCTAGTTTGCATCTATTGAAACCCTAGCTTCTTTTGTTTCTCCTTTGTTTGACTTCAACAAGTTGCACATCTTTTTCATGTGACATTGCACATGGTGCAATGACGTGGTGCAATTTCAGTCACTACACGTAGTTTACATTTGGTGAATAACAATTGTTTGGCGGCCATTTCGGAGCAATGTAGCTTGACGACTTTTAAATTATTTTTATATTATTCAAATTTTTGACTTGGATGATTTTAATGCAAACTAAATCTTAATGTCCTGGATTCGAATCCTTTTTCTTCTAGCATTTTACAAAATGCATAATGACTACATTGTTTCATGAAACAAGGTTCAAGATTTTGATACTAAAGATAGATGAAAGCTAGCTAAAACTAGTGAGTTGAAATTCCAATTAGGAGATTTGTAATAAGTTAAAATAAAAAGAGAAAAGGGACTAGAAAATTAAAGCACATTAAGAACATCACGCATTGCATTTGGCGCAACACCAACTATTCAACTAGCTAGTCCTAGAGGCCGTGCCCATCTCACATTTATTCCCAACTTGGTACCTATTTATTTTCGAGACTCAGTCTCCGGGCAGCTACTGAATGGAGGCTGCAGCTATTCTTCTCTGCCCCATCATGCATTTATTAAATGCTTCCAACTAAATAATTAAGTATAATCCGACATTATCTTTCCTGCCCTCATTGATTCCAACAACCAAAATGTATTTTTTTATAAAAATATAAAAAATGAAAATGTGTAAATAAACAATAAGGTAGCAGTTCGGTTTAAAGGTTACTAGTAAATTGGTGGATAGAGAACTGTCCATATATTTGTGATACTAATTTAAATCTATATTATAAGAGAATGGATCAAATAAAAAGTGTTAGATTGGTTATAAAATGCAAACAAATCTAAACCACTCATTAGATTTCAATCAACGGTTATAATTAAAGAATATTAATTAATACAAAAAAATACAAAAGGGCAATAATGGAAATACACGCATAACATATATTTTAAATATTCTCATTAATAACAATCCCTTATTTTAAGGGATTGAGTAACCGACTTTCAATTTTTTAAATTCAGACTCACTAGTTTGATAAGTAGGTTTATATGTCTATTGATCATACTACGTAAAAGTATACGCTAAGCGTGCCGACAAGGTAGAAAAAATTCAAAGAAACCTTAATCATATCACTCCATTCTCACGCCAACATTTACTCTGTAATCTCAAGTCTCTTTTTCAGTGCGCGCATGGTTTGTCAAGAGTATGAATAACACTCTACCCCACTGTTACTAATTAATCACACCATAACAAAAGGGTTTTATCGTTCATGGATAATATGTTGTTCTAAAATATACATCATGCATCATAGGATAACAAATAATGAATCATAGGATAACAAATAATGAATCATGAAAGTTTTATGATGCGTTGTTTATGAATACATGAAACACATCATAACAAATCATGAATCATAGTATAGCAAATTATGAATCATATGAACAATTCATGAATCATAGTATAGCAAATCATGAATCATATGAACAATTCATGAATCATAGTATAGCAAATCATGAATCATATGAACAATTCGTGAATCACAAGTGGCAAATCATGAATCATAATAACGAATCATGAATCATAATGCAACAATTGATGAATCATGTAATCTTGTTGTTTTTATCGTTCATGAAAGTTTTATGATGCGTTGTTTATGAATACATGAAACACATCAACAAATCATGAATCATAGTATAGCAAATCATGAATCATACGAACAATTCATGAATCATAGTATAGCAAATCATGAATCATATGAACAATTCATGAATCATAGTATAGCAAATCATGAATCATCTGAACAATTCATTGATACAAACACTGTTTCCTGCTGTAGTACTTTCTATCAAACAAAAACTCTAATTGAAAAGTACTGGGACGATTTTAAATATATAAACGATGCAAAAAGAGCGGACATCTCCGTCTTGCGATTAACTCCTCCGCTGTACGGAAACCCTAAACCCTAGCATCAAGCGAATCTGTCCGACAACCGCGCAGCACACTCAATGGCGTTCGGTCTGCGTCTTGTCACCGAGAGGAACGCCTCTGGCCAACCAAATTTAGACGCCGAAAACGGCGAGGAGTTTATGCACGTCCCAATTGTAATATATGAGACAACCGACGGCAATTAGGGTTTCAGATCTACAAAACGAAGTAGATTTGGCGGTGTATGTAACTACTTTTGTGTTCGTCGATCTGCAAATCGATAAATCAAAATCGGAAACGAGAAACGGGGAGAACGTGATTTTTGGAAAAAATCAAAACTGCTTGATTTTTGGGTTTTTTGTGTGGACTAATCTACCCTTTTTGAGTTATTGAAATCAAAATCTCGTATTTAATGTTTCAATTAATTATATTTGCACCCCCAAATTAATAGCCATCCAATTTGAATATTTAATGGTTGAGATATGTTTGTATTTTATAACCAAAAGGTGCTTTTCACCTGATCCTTACTCATATTATAAATTAAGAAACAATAGTACAATTAAATATCATATATATATATATATATATATATATTAAAAGGGATGTATGATTGGACACGTGTCGTCGTGTGAGCAATTTGGCCTATGTGTCATTTTTTTACAATTTTGAATTCTTTTTTCCTTTTTTCTGATTGGCTGGCTTTTTTGAATAATAATATTTTTAAAACATGGAGGACTGAACTGTAAAAACTTTTAATTTCAACCCAGAATAACAACCTAACGAGCGTTTTGATTTCAACCATACCTCGCGACACTATGCCGATTCTGTTGCCGACGACACTATGCCGATTTCATCTCTGATTCAATCCGATCCATTTCTGGGAATGCTTTGGGTATGTTAATTGTTAATTTTGTTTCGAATTCAACTCTAACTCGCGTTCGTTTCTATGATTTCAATCTAATCCTTTCAGAGGTTTTCCGATTCAATCCTACGCGTTATGAATAATTAACATGTGTTAAAGCCGATTCTATTGCCGGCGACACTATGCCGTTTTCAAGGAAGTTTTCTAGAATTTATAGTATAAAGATGGAGATGTTTTTCTCAACCCAACCCGAATTCAAAACTACCGAAGACCCCAATTGTATTTTCAATTAATTATATAGAAATACATTTCGTTAAATCCATCACCCCGCACATAGCGCGGGTCAGTACCTAGTTATATATGATTTAGTAAATATGAAGTCAAATAAGAGTATTTTAGGAAACAAAAATGTGGTTACAAAAAACCCGTCAATAGTGATTTTCCTGAAGTATATATGGTATAGATTTATTTTTAGTAATTTTCAAATTTTGAATTTTTTTTGATAAAAATATGTGATTCTTCTCTTTTTTAATAAAGATAACTTTCATATCTTCTAGGAAAATTTTTAATTTTTAGTTCTTGGGTGTTTGTAGATCGGTCTTAATATATATTTTCTGTAATATTTGTCGGAATGAGAAGCGTGCTCCAATTTACAGCGAATTAAAAACAACGTCATTTTATAATCAGTTCAAAAGGTTAAATTTGGAATTTAATAAAATGATGTAGTTTTAGTCCAAAATATTGTATTTGAGAATCAAAAACATCGTTTTCAATCCGTTGCTATTTGTTGTGAGTACCAAAACGACGTCGTTTTGACGTTTTTTAGTATAACCATATGTAGTTTTGAGTGAATCCTTTACCATTGATCTGATTGCACTAGGTTGCAAAACTAAGTAATTTTGACTCACAGCAAAAAATGATGCAAAATGATGTACGTAGTTTTTATTATAACCGTATGTACCAAAACTACGTAATTTTGACTCGTAGCAAATGAATTTTATTGCACTAGATCTGATTTCTAATCTCAACTATTGATTTGATTAATCTGACAGTAAAGATTAAAGTTGGTTTTAATTAAATATGTCCGTTGAATTTGCAAAAAATACGGACGGCTGGGATCGACGGTTATTAATATAACCGTTGGATGAATAGAAATCAACGTTTCAAATGACTTCCTTCTGTCTCACAAAATATTTGGTTGTCCTCCAAGAACTTAACCATTTTTATCGATAATATTCCTTTCCACCCGAATTAATATGATTTTTAAAATGCATGTCTTAGATACACAGTTTGTATAGTACTGTTTAATATATGAGCTTGAATTACTTCTTAACTAATCATAAAAGTTAGATAACTGTTGTATTAAAACTTGTCAGCAAAATCACGTAAATTGATTCATATGGGCCAATGATAATAAATAAAAAATTGACCTCCTTTATTCTGATTTATATTACAGAGGTATGCAAAGGATATCATCATAAATCTCTCATATATATTTGATAAACTCATCTACAGAGATAGAAGACCTAGACAAAAATCAGAGAAAGTTGATGTTCAATAATGGATACAGATCACTCATTAGAGAAAGTTGATGTTCCATCTTATTTTCTATGTCCGATTTCGCTCGAGTTGATGAGAGATCCGGTCATAGTTCCCACCGGCATAACTTATGACCGTGACAACATCGAAAAGTGGCTATTCTTCTTCAACAAAGCAACTTGTCCAGTTACCAAACAGCCACTCTCAGCCTGCTCTGATCTCACCCCGAATCACACACTCCGGAGATTGATCCAGTCTTGGTGTACATTAAACTCCTACGTGACGGAGGATCGGATCACACTACCTATGCAGTCATCCATGGTGTCTGATGTAGCTTATGTCCACAAGTTGATTGATGAGGCTAAAAGCAATCCCAACTTGGCAGCAAGTTGCATTGAAAGGCTCAGGAAGATATGTAGTGTGAACAAGAGGAATTTGAAGTGCTTGGAGAAGGCCGGAGGTGTTGAATTCATCGTATCTGTTATTGTAAGCAACAGAGTGAACACAAATTCAACAAAAATAGGCTCCAATTTCATCAATGAAGGCTGCCTAGTCAACTCAACTTTGGCTTGTTTGGATGAAGATGCTCTTTTTCTAATTCAAGAAATGGACTTGGATGCAGCTACTTTCAAGAACATTGTCCATAACAATGTTGATTTCATTCATTTATTGGCCCAAGTGATGAAAAGTGGGACCCATAGTAGCCAATCTAGGGCTTACTCGGTCTTGATATCAAGATCATTGTGTCAAGCAGCTGATCCTTCGTCTCATGTCATCAATGTCCCAACCGAAATGTTCATCAGTATAGTCCGGATCTTGGATGATAATATATCAATCCAGGCCACAAAAAATGCCATGAAGCTGCTTGTAGAGATTTGTCCATGGGGAAGAAATAGGATAAAAGCAGTGGAGGCCAAAGCAGTCTCAACTTTGATTAACCTTCTCCTTCAAAGCTTGGAAAAACGGATCATTGAGATAAGTCTAACTGTTTTGGACCAGCTATGTGGGTGTGCTGAAGGTAGATCTGAGTTGCTAAATCATGAGGAAGGATTGGCAGTTGTGGCGAGAAAATTGCTTAGGGTTTCACACTGGGCAAGTGATAAGGCGGTTAGGATTTTATCTTCGGTATCAAAGCATTCGGCTAACCCTGTGGTTTTGCAGGAGATGTTGAACGTTGGTTTGGTGGAGAAGATGCTGCTGGTATTGCAAGCAGCTGATTGTGGCGTGAAAATGAAGGCGAGATGTAGAGAGATGTTGCGATTGCATGTTAGGGTTTGGAGGACATCACATTGCATTCCACCTTGTTTACTCTTATATTATCCAAGTTGCCTAAACTAGAATTAGTATATAAACTAGAATGAGCGTGGATGAATTTATTTAATTTTATTTATCTGAATATATTCTTATTTGTTGCGCTATGTATGTTGCATATAGATGTGTGTAACAAAACATAATGTTATGAATCCAGGCGGCAATTAATGCATATTCATCTATAGCTTTATGCAACAAAGTGAACAAACGCGCATCTCTTTGCTTGAGTTATACATGATTTAGAGACTTACGTGTAGTCTCATAACCTAGAATTTATAACTAAAAGATTATATATTGAAGATAAGTAGAAGCTAGCTAGCAAACTAACTAGCCACCATTATACTCGATCGATGCGAACAAAACTGATAGTACACAGGATTAGGGAATCACAATCAACAGACACAAAATGATGAAGAGTTTAGTCTGGAAAATTTGCCCTATTTAGTTTAGTTAACTTTTGGAAACGGAATTGCATTAATATTTTTAATTTCTTACCTGAGCAGAGTAGATTCAGGCAGGCTCTACTTAAGGAGTTTGAGGTCATGGCCACACTGCATTATTAATATCAAATGCGCACTTAAAAAGGCAACATTTAAAGGAATGAGATCTCATTCAGCTAACACCTTGCATCGAAATAAAACAATTGATTCTTAAAATATTAGGGTATAAGGGTGAAGCCCTTTGTACAAATGGTTCGGTTATTTTTGATAGGTTAATGGAAATTCACATATTATGAAATTGTTGCGTTTAATTGAAAGCCGCATTTTGGCACGATGAACCACAAGTTTTATATATAAGCGTTAGTAAAAATCAACATATATAAAGACCTTATATATTTAGGCTTGCCTCAAGCAAAAATGGATAAATCTGTAAAATTTGAAAGCTCGTGTAAATATAGATAAGCTGTTTTCTTTACTGTTAATAAATAAAAGTGTGTGGCCAGTTCCTAATCAAGCGGGAGGACAACCCACGGTTTACTTCAACTACAAGTAGTGTCTGGACTTCATTTCTCAGGTAGGGTCAAGGTTTGTCTAGCTGATTTAATTGAATAGGTAGTGTACAATTTGTCAACAAAATACGCAAAGGTTTTGTTTTGGGGCGCCTTGCTAATTATGTAAAGGGATGAAATGAGTAAGGTTTTAGGACGGATAAATAAATGTGAGATCATGAGACACGATATCGACCGTTGAATACTAATAATTCAACGGATGAGATTGATTCAAAAAAATAACCGTCAATCTAAACTGCTAGGGTTTTTTGCAAATTAACTGTACATTATATAAAAATTAATTTTAATCTCAATCGCAAATTAATCTAATCCAACTGTTGATATTAAGTCTTTCCGTTTCACCCAAACTCTTTTCTTTGTTTCTCTTGAACTTTACTCGGGATGAAATATTGCAAATATTTGATCTAATCCAATTTTAGCCTTTCTATGATTCGAAATCTCTGACTTGTAGTGACCCAATTTCGATGAATGTGTAACGTGTTTCATGACCACATCATGATAATGGTGTAACGTTTGGCAAGAGGGTCGGAAAGTCTATACAGTGACCCTATTCGATTTCGTCTCATGTGTTACGTATATCAAATTATACTTTACATTCGTAGGCACTTACACCAGGTCAGAAATGCATTTTAAGTTATGTAATTATAGATCACGTTTTGGTCTTTTTAATTATTTTGTAAGTTTCATTACACAGTTTGAAATGATATTTGAAGACATATTACTCAGTTTAAGTATTAAATATAGGTATCATTGATTTTTAATAACAGGGTGGATTCGAGTGGGTATGGGTCTGTCGCTATTTCAGTTTTATTTAGCCTGTTGGATTGAGAGATGATTTGATTGCAAGAGTGCTCGACTTCTATATTTGATTGGAACGTTTTTGTGGCATCGATTAAATATTTTGTTTATCATTTTATGAACAAAAAATGTTTTAAGCATATGGTTATCATAATATTAAAATTTTCTAACCCCCAATTTTGATGTGCACTTAAATAATTATATATAAATTAATATATTGTAAAGGGAATGAGTTCGAGAAAGACCATTAATTTTTTGTGAGACAGAGAGACATCATCTCGTCTATTAATTTCCATCAATCTAACGGTTAATATTAATAAGCGTCTCTTTTAACCACCACTACATTTAGCAAATCCAACCGCCGAATTTAATTAAAACTAACTATAATCTCAACCGCTAGATTAATCAAATCAATGGTTGAGATGATGTTCCTCCGTCTAATAAAAATTACACGTCCCTCTAGAACTTATCCCTATTGTAAAGTATTTAAATAAGTGGCAAACTTAGTAATTTAAGAAAAAAGTGGTTGTGTATCAAACGTGGCTTTATCTATTATCTCTATATATAAGATATAAGAGTAAGGATCCGTGGGGATAAATAACTTTTGTAAGAAGGAAGAACACGATCTCAACAGTTGATTTTGATTGATCCGACAGTTGAGATTAAGTTAATGTTTAATATAAATTGGTATTTAAATACACGGGGGTTGAAAATGACGATTATCAATCTAAACCGTTAGATTATTAAAAATCAGTGGCTGAATTGATGTCTTATTGTCCTAGGTATGCATGTCCTTCTTAATTTCTTTTATAAGATATAAATAACTATTAAATATTAAAGATGACCGTTTATTTGTATAATATTGAATAACATATTTCAAAGGTCGATTTCTAATAATAATAATAATATGTTGGGCGATAATTAAAATAAAAACATACAAATCTAATCACTCCGTACTAGTTGAGATCTAACCGTAAGGTTCAGTAAAAAACCTAATTAAATCACGTCGATTTCAACCGTTATTCTCAAATAACATTTTCATTTGACTTTTCAGTTAAATTAACAGTTTCTTAATAATATAATGTATTGTTTTTAAAAACCAACTCGATGATCCAGTATTTCGGTTGATTCGTCATGTCAATATAAAATAGTTGTACAGTCAAACTAAACCGGAGATTTATGCATTAACATTTTTTGCAAAGAGTAATGGACTATCTCGATCAGTCATATGTTATATGAACTCTGATCTCAAAGGTCGGTAGTTCAGGTTCTCCTCATTATGATTTCGCCTTGAATATGTGGTTTATATATTTCTTAAGCGACATAAGAATAATTTAAAAAACCTTAATAATATTTTTAACATTGATTTGTACGTTTTTAGTCTAGTTTGAAATATAACAAGTGCTAGCGTGTAGTTGTCTTATTAGGAAGAATTCAATGTAGGATAAACATTTAGTGTAGTAGGTTTTTTTTTTTTTGATAAACAAACTGTCTGGACAAACCCAGACAGGCAACGGACCCAACAGAACAAAACTAAACGAACGGCCCGAGAGCTCACAACAGCACCTTACTCTTCACACCAAGCCTCAAAAAGACTTCTATTCAATCCATCAATCCTAGGGACTTTATCCAGCTCAAACCAGCTCCACTTCCTCCTTCTTGAGCATTTGGCCACCAAGTCTGCAACCACATTCATCTCTCTCGGGACATACCTCACCCCCCATCGCTTGTGTCTGCTCAGCACCACAAGACACTCATCAACCCAACTCCCCCCAGCAAGCCCTTTGATCGCTCCCTCATACAGACCCCTGACAACTTCTGCTGCGTCCGAGAAGAATAATACCTCGTCCTCTCCCCAGTCCTCCGCAAGTCTCAATCCGAGCAACATGGCTCTCCCCTCAGCCTCTCTAGAAGAATGGGTCTCCGTGCACCACTTCGCTCTAACAGCACGGACCCCCTTCCCGAGCCAAGCGACCACTCCTAACCCGGCTCCACCCTCCCCTGCCCGCCACGCTCCATCACAGTAGATTGACAGAGGTTGGTGAGAATTTGGGCCAAGCCATCTCTCCCCGTCCATCCACTCCATCAACCCGCCACCGACCTTATCCATCTGGAACATTATTGTTTTTACTCTCCGCACAGCAGCCTCAGGCGCCTCCACCCTTTCCTCAAATACCATGCCGTTCCGAGACGCCCATATTGCCCATAAACCACAAACAAACTTTCTAAACATTTGTGAATTCATATGTTCTGAGCACCAGAACACCAGCCCCCCTGGATCATTCTCTTCTACCGACAGACCACCAAAATCCACTTCTAGCTGGTCCCAAACAGAGCCCGCCCACCAGCATTTCTTCATGACGTGCATGATACTCTCACACGGGCATCCGCAAAACACGCAACACCCATCTCTCGGGCATCCCCTTCTCTCCAAGTTACTCAATGTCGGCAGAGCATCATAGTAGACCCTCCAAGCGACGTTCAGAATCTTACCCGGCAGTCTGCATCTCCATACTCTCCTCCACATCTTAGTAACCCTCGATCTGTTTGATTGCTCCTCATCTCTCCCCTCCTTCACCCTGGCCTCGGCTTCCAACATCTTATACGCAGATTTCGTCGTGAAATCACCAGAGCTTGACCACTTCCATCTCATAGAATCATCCGCACCATGAGTCTCCACACCCAGTATGAGTGCATGCTTCATGCGACGGCCGATGTCCGACCCTTGCCCCCATAAGCTCCCCATCTTTGAAATATCGAGCTTTCATGACCTTGCTGACCAATAAGTCTGGGAATTTCAGGAGGCGCCAAACCTGTTTAAGTAATAACGCAGCGTTCATCAACTCAAGCCTCCTGAATCCAAGGCCTCCTTCCTCTTTTTCTTTCATCAGCACCTCCTTACGAACCCAATGCATAGCATCCCCTCCTCGACTCCCTGCCCACCAGAAACGAAGCATGATTTTGTTCAGAGTCTCACAAAGCGTTTTTGGCAGTTTGAAACATTGCATTGCGTAGATGGGGATAGCTTGGCCTATTGCCTTGATTAGGACCTCTTTCCCAGCTCTGGACAGAAGCTTTGACGTCCAAGTTTGCACCCTTGCATGTAGTTTCTCCCAACTCCTTTGAATGTGTCTTTCTTATTCTGCCCAACAATCATCGGGAGACCTAGGTATTTTGAATGTTTTTCGACCACCTTAACTTCCAATATCTCATACACCAAGTCCTTAAAGCTCTGTTGAGTATTAGGGCTAAACACCACTTCAGATTTTGAGAAGTTAATCTTTTATCCTGAAGCCTGTTCATACTGATCCAAAACCTTCCTTGTCACCCTTACCTCCCCTTCCTCAGCCCGCATAAATATCAAGCTATTGTCCGCAAATAGGAGGTGCGTAATAATTGGTGCTCTCCTACATATCTGGACGCCCCTAAACTGGCCCTGGCGCTGGTGATGCGAAAATGCTTGCGATAACCACTCCGAGCATATAATAAACAGGTAGGGCGATAATGGGTCTCCCTGGCGTAAACCTCTTGCCGGAACGATGATCTTAGACAATGACTGATTCACTTGGATTCGATATGACACCGTCTGGGTACACTTCATTATCAGATCCACCCAGACCTCATGGAACCCAAGCTTAAGGAGCATGTTCTTCAAAAAATCCCATTCAATCCTGTCATATGCCTTACTCATGTCAAGCTTGAGCGACACAACTCCCATCCCACTGCCCTTTCTATTTTTGATATGGTGCGAAACCTCATGAGCAATGAGGACATTGTCAGTGATCAAGCGCCCTCCCACAAAAGCACTCTGGTTTTCAGAAATCACCTTGGTCAGTATCCTTTTCATCCTGTTGGCGATAATCTTGGTAACAATCTTCATGCATACGTTACACAAGCTTATGGGGCGATACTCCTCAACCTTTGATGGGCTCTTGCACTTCGAAATTAGCACCACCTTTGTCTCGTTCCACCCTTCCATTACGCTCCCTCCTTCGAAGATTCGGAGGACATCCCTACAAACCATATCTTGCACCACTGCCCAATGCTTCTGGTAAAACCCTGCAGGGAAACCATCCGGCCCAGGCGCCTTAGTCCCACCCATCTGGAACACAGCACTCCGGATCTCCTCCCTATCAATCGGAGCAAGTAGCGTCTGGTTCATATCATCCGTGACCCTCCTCGGGATAAACTCCAGAGCTGTGTTCCATTCAAAACTGCCCGCTCGACTTGAAGCCGTAAAGTGACGTTCGAAGTGCTCCTCGAATTCCCTAATAATGTCCTCCTGATGCTGAATCTCAACACCACACGGCGTCGTCAACTTCTGTATCATGTTGGTCGATCGTCTCTGTGAAGCAGCCGCATGAAAGAAAGAAGTATTCCTGTCTCCTCCTTTCAACCACTCAACCCTTGATCGCTGCCTCCACATGATTTCTTCTCTCTCAAGCCAATCTTCCAGCTTATTTGTAGCAAGTTGCTCGGCTTCAATGATCTCCTGCGTTCGCGGTTCATTTCTGATCCGCCCCAGCTCCAACTTCAGTTTCTGGACTCGGGCCCGGACATTACCAAAGCATTGCTCATTCCAGGCTTTGAGCTTGTTAGCACAAATCTGGAGCTGATCCGGCAGCGTTATCCCCTGTCCCAACCCTGCATTCCAAATAGATGCAAACATTTGTTGAAATGAGTCATCTCTATGCCACATCATCTCATACCTGAATGCATTCCGGCTCCTCCCCACCAGACGTCCATGAAGATTGGCCACAATGGGTTTATGGTCCGACGTTAGCGCCTCCGCTGTCGATGCTAAGGCTTGCGGGAAAAGCTCCCTCCATTCCGTGTTGACAAGAAAGCGGTCCAAGCGAGCTCTGCATTCCTGCGGGAATTTCCTTCTATTAGAATACGTGAATATACTTCCATTATTAGCCAGATCCGTCAACCCACACTCCTCAACCGCATCTCTAAACCGTCTCATCCCCGCACTCTCCCTAAGCCTCCTACTAGCAACCTCCCATTCATATAATACCTCATTGAAGTCTCCCATCACCATCCAAGGCCCATCCGATAATCCCCCAGCCTTCTTAAGAGAGCCCAACTCTCAGCTCTCTTACTTCTCACCGGGTTTCCATAGAAGAGAGTCAACCGGAAGTTTTGAGTGCCCTCCACCTCCATATCAATATGGTACTTAGAGAAACTCTTGATCGAAATATTCACGCCTTCTTTCCACAGCACGGCTAGACCACCCGACAAACCATTCCTATTAACCGCGAAACAATTCAAGAAACCCAGCTTGACTCTCAATACGTCCCACCTCTTATTATCCAGTTTTGTTTCAATCAGCCCTAGTATTTGAGGGTAATGCTCCCGGAGCACATCCCTCGTCGCTCGAACTGCAGTTGGTCGGCTCAGCCCCCTGCAGTTCCATCCGATGATCCTCATTGTGCTCGGCGGGACCGCTGAGCGATCGCCGCCAATAACAGTTCATTGATTGTTTCCTCCTCAGCCTCATGCTGCATGTCTTTGCCTGGTACCGCTATACCTCCACTTCTCCTTATCTTCTTCCCTATTTGCACTCCTGGACACTTCGAGATATGTCCCGACTTTGCTTTACCGGTTTTAACTCCCAACATCTTACGTTTGCATGTATTCACCTTTCTTGTATCTGTAGCCCCACACGTGTCCACCAAAACCTGGTTTGGACCACAGAACAATATTCCCTCACTAGCGTGTAAAGCTGGCCCAAGTTCCTCCTCCGTACAACCCCAATGTTCCTGCTGCCCAGACAGCTCAGCTCCTGACACTCTCTTCCCTTTGTCTCTCAGTGCCAGTGTAGCAGACGCTCCCGCCGTCTGACTTGTCAGAATTGTCGTTTGCACCTCTACCACCCCAGGCTCTGTATCGTAGGCCTGACCCGTGAGGCGCTCCTCACCCTGTACCTCGCCATGCGTTCCAGTCCCCTCCGTCCACTCTACCACCATCCCACCCTCTGCATCCGCGACGGCCATCCCCACCCCCGTTTCACTGCAGTCCGCATCAACATTCCTCCCACCCTCCTCGACAGTATCCTGAATCTCCAACACTGCGAGGTCCATTATTTCAGTCGATTCCGCCCGTAACCACCCGCCAAACCTCCCCTCCTTGTGACCAGACTTGCACTTCCCAGTCTCATGGGTCAGCACCCCACACTTGTAGCATAAGGTCGGAAGCCGTTCGTACTTGAACCGGACGTAGAAAGGTTGACCCTCCTTGTCATTCAGAAAGCATCCCCTCCTGATCGGCTCATGAATGTCACCGCTGCAATATTCCTTTGGCATGCCCTGGCATACCTCCCCTGCCACCGCTGCAATATTCGTTGCTATCTGCTCCTCCATGAGCTGTAAAGGCAGGTTATGAATCTGCACCCATAGTTGCAGCCGATCAAACTTGAGTCTTTCCGGCGGGCATTCATTGGACCATTTACTAAACAACACTGCCGCCCCTCCGAACAGCCATGGGCCTCCATTCATCACCCTTTCCATTTTGTCCTTCGTTTTGAACTGCACCACCAACAATGAGCCCTTTACTTCCATAAAGTTCCCTTCACTCTGCATCCCCCACGCTTTCCTCAGAATCGATTCCATCGCTTGGAGTTGCGAATTCCTAGGAATCGAAAGTTTCAGCACAACCGCCCATCTATATTTTTCCTCAGCCATCTCCCACGCACCAGCTTCGATCGACACCCTTACCTCTCCTTTCAATCTCTCCGCCAGCACTTCCACTTGTTTCATCATCTTCGGGTCACTTCCTTCCCCAAGTCCCCTATCCGCCTCTATCCTTCCACCGTTTGTGCCACTCTTCATCTCCACAACGTCTAGTCCACCGATCCCTACGCGCGCAAATGAGAGCCTCCGCTTAAAGAAGACCTCAGGAATATCTCATAAGGGAAAACTCAGAGAGAGAAAACCCTTAGAGAGAGAAAACCAGTTGATCATCAACCCTTAGTGTAGTAGGTTGAGTTTGGAATCTTATTAGGGTTTTTTAGCAAAAACCACCCGTCCAATACCACTATTTGAACTAAACCACCCGTTCAAATTTTTTTTTGACTTAACCACCCATGAATGTAACAACTCTTTAGCACAACTTTTTTCACAGGTCAACCGGTGATTCTCAATTTACGCTTAATTAATCTAATTAATTATGTTTACCCTAAAAAGCTAATTATGTTTAACCTAATTATTTTTACATAATTAGGTTAAACATAATTAGGTTAAACATAATTAGGTTAAACATAATTAAAACATAATTATAACATAATTAGGTTAAACATAATTAGGTTAAACATAATTAGGTTTTTACATAATTAGGTTTTTACATAATTAGGTTAAACATAATTAGGTTAAACACAATTAGGTTAAACATAATTAGGTTAAACATAATTAGGTTAAACATAATTAGGTTTTTAGGGTAAACGTAATTAATTAGATTAATTAAGTGTAAATTGGGTAATTAATTTTTTATTCATATTTTATTATAAGTCAATAAGGTCAACGGTGAGAATCACCGGTTGACCTGTGAAAAAAGTTGTGCTAAAGTACATTCATGGGTGGTTAAGTCAAAAAAAATTTGAAGGGGTGGTTTAGTTCAAATAGTGGTATTGGACGGGTGGTTTTCGCTAAAAAACCCATCTTATTATTACAAACTGTCAACTTAAGTTCATAATTTTTCATGGGTGATCGAGCTGGCCGATCCATTCAGCTTTTGACCGATTCAATTACTTGACCAGTTCAACAATACACCCGACCCTATGTGAATATAATGAGGCAGACATGCAGTAGAATTTACAAATTTTACTTTTGACCAAAACAAATAATTCGACAAACATGTCTTGCCAATTCAAACAACAATTATATTTTGGCATTACTTTACATTTTACTCTTTTGAAAAGCGTATATTTATTACAATAATTTACAGCGTTCACATTTTGGGTTAGCTTGATCCTAACTTTACATAATACTCATTTTGATTACTTTCTTCTTACATAAGAGCATCTCCAATGACAGTTGTTAAAATGGGAATATATAATATATTAGGGTTAATGCATTAGCCACCTATAAAATATGTGTTTTCCTTGAAACCACCAATAATATAATTTCAATTTCTGAACCACCTTGCAACTATACCTCTTTTGCCAAGAACCACCAATCGAGAATGTCGTCAAATTTTTTCGTTAAAATGCACTTTAATGGGTGGTTTGATTCGTGAAAAAGTAAAATTTATGTATGATTTTAAAAAGGCTAAAAATGATAGTGAATGTTTATTTAAGATAAAATTAAGAAAAATCAGTAGTAAAATCATATATTTACAATTTGTTGTTATTAACAATAATGTAATGATAATGATATTTTTATTAACTTTAAAAAATATTTTAACGTATATAATTATAGATTATTATAGAAGAGGAGTTAAGTTGTAGGAAGACATAAAATATTTGTGAAACGGTGTGACAAAATTTCAACTGTTAAAGCGAGCGATTGGGTTTGCAAAATACACGGGGCAGTTGAATTTTGTGGTTATTTTTAGTTTAAATCTCATACGTTGGATTGATAAAAATCAACAATTGAGATGATATCCTACGGTCCTATGAAAACATATATATCTTTTTTGAACCAATTTTTATAAAAGAGATACCATTTTTATTATAAAAATAAAAAGACTGTATTCAATCAAAGACTTATTAAACAACTATAATAACTTTATATTAATCATCGCATCTTTACCAACATCTACGAAAACGTGTCCATCAGATACATCCTTGAGATGGTAACCATCTAGACTAATTTTTGGTCTACATTCCATTAAAAAATATTGCGTACATGCCTAGAAGCACACATACATCCGCTGAGAATAGGCTTCTTTAGATTTTCTTGTGTTACTTTCATATAATAGGAAGTGCGTCACCTTGCGTCACCTTGAGTAGGCTTCTTTAGAAGCACACATACATCCGCTGAGAATAGGAACTGTATGTGAATAATCTCATACTTTTTCATAGTGGTTTGTCGCATCACCTTGAGTAGTAAGCATTTTTTGTGTCGTGTCTTCCATACATAATACTTGTGATTTACAAACCATGATCTGCTGATAAATGCCTTTTGAAATTAATATTATCGATTAGCTTAGGCAGTGCTCGTGTTTAACAGTCTTATGTAAAGTAAATACTGAAAGTAAAAGACACAAGACTTGTTTAACCCAGTTCGGTTCCTTCAAGGCTTAGTCTGGGGGGCTCACTCCAAAGCCCGATAGAAACGTTCCATTAAAACAGTTAGAGTACAATTACAACTAATTGACTATTAAAGACTTTTAAGTGAACAACTTACGAAAACTCTAGTCCGCAAGTACTGACCTCCAACCAACTATCCACCAAATCAGAACTCCACTAATAATTTTGTTCCTACACTCTCCCAGTAATATATCAAAAGCCAACTTCCTTGATGATAGCGAATCACCTCAGAATTGCAACAAGCTTTCTCAGCGCACTTGAACGTGCTTATCAGCTTGATTAACTTAGCTCTTGTGAATAATCCAAAGTCAGAATATTGCTTATGCTTACTATCTCTCTCGCTCTGAAGTCACTCGCCAATCGATTCTTCTTCTCTGTTTATATAGTGTTCATTAAAGATAATGATCTTATTTGAGAAATAGTTATCTTTTAGGAAACTTCTAATTCTAACCGATTAAGTTAATAATCTATTTGATTATTAATTCTTTTATCCGGATATCACGAATTCTTCGCGATCCGTACACCACCTCTGACTCCTTGGAAAGTCATCGCGTATTGTCTGATCGTCGTTGTTCGCTCAGACTATCTGCCCTCTACTTCATCGTCTGCTTTAGCAGTTTTCTTAATATATCTGCATCACACTTCATATCAGAGTACTGCAAATATATTTCTTCATTGAACACTTCATAATGCAAACATAACGATTTACAAATAAGATGATACTTGTTGTTATTGCTGTAGGTAATAATAATCACCACCTTATTCGACCGATAATTGTTGGAGAACTGAACGAAAAATATTGTTTACAAAAAAATATACCATACTTAAATTCTATCTTTTCCTTGGAGTTAACTAGAAGATTAAACTCTAGTCATCTCTTATGCTGCCCATGCCCACAAGATACTTCAAACTAAATATGTTGTCGAAATTTTCATTTATCATTTCTTCACCTTCATATTACACTTCTTCAACTATCACATTTGGATTTTCATATTTAGCAAAGAGTTCTCTAACATATGAATCCACATTCTGTTCACATAGAAGATTGTCCTCATCATCGCTCTCTTTCATAATAAAATCACTTTTTCAATCATTAATATCTATGTCGGGATTATCTTCCAATTCCATCACATGTTTGCATTCTTTATTGTCTCGTGGTTCAAGTTTTGGGTGTATGCTAAAAGTTCCGTTTGGTTGCATGAAAAAATGGGTGGAAAGAAACTTTGATAGAAACGTAAGGTCAAGAGAGGTAATGCCTCACGAAATCTGAAGGCGGTTTCGTGCTTAGGGGGCAAGTGAGACGATACATTCGATAGTTACTCGATGATCGACTCGGTCAATACTCATTCGATGATAAACAAGTCGAGTATGAACAAAATTATGAAACTCGTTAAATAAACGGACCGAGCTTGAACAATGTCATACTCGTTTATGTTCGTGAACAACTCGAATAAATGTTCGATAAGATAGTTGATAAAAACTCGACAAATACTCGTTTATAACTCGAATATGAGTGTGAATATGATATTTATAATATATATATATATGATTTTAATTTGTTTAAAATATTATATATTTATATAATTAAATTTTTAAAAACATTTATACTTGTTTAAAATTTATTTAACACTCAATTTTTATAAATTTGTATTATAGGAGTTGACACTAGTACAGATTATATATTCAACAGCGCTTGTATTTAAGCGCTGCTTAAAAAAATAGATATTTAACAGCGCTTAATTAATAAAGCGCTGTAATAGATACATTTAGCACCGCGTTTCATACAAAAGCGCTGTAAAAAATATATAACAGCGCTTTAATATTTAAGCGCTGTCTTAAATATAATATTTAACAGCGCTTATTTGGAAGAGCGCTGTCTTAAATTTCACATTTCACAGTGAAATATATTCAACAACGCTTTTTATATAAACACTGTCTTAAATGCACTTTTAACAGCGCTCTTTATAATAAGCGCTGTTAAATATTTATTTACCACAACGCTTCAAAAAAGCGCTGTAATAACTTCGTTTTAACCCTAGTAATTTTCCGACTTCAAAGTTTTACTTATTCTCAGATCCCGCTTTTCCGATTTTACCGGTCGTCGTTCTCTTCCCTCCAGCTTCCTCTGCAATTTCCGACTACGCTCCGTGTCAAAGCTTTTCCGACCACGCTCAACTCTGCGATTTCGACTTAGCTCCATTTCAATTTCCGTCGCAAGCTCAGGTACGGTACCCCTTATTCTTAAACCCTAATTTTGAACTTTGTGTAATTTGTTTTTTGTTGTATTAATCTACTTGTATATTGTGGTTTTGTGTTTGATCATGAATAATTTTGTTAAATATGTAGAAATGGAGAATTTGCAAATCACAAATGATAATAGTGATAACGCGGGAGAGTGTTCCGCGCCATCTAAGAGAGGCAAGAGGGGGCCTACATATTTGACCAGATTTTGTAAGGAGAGAAGTGCCTCTAATACTTTATCTTCTATCGAGTTTACCGATAAAGGACTTCCAACGGGTCCTAATAAATCAATTTGGAGAAGTGCACTATGTTTGGCGGCAAGAACACGTGTTCCAATTACTTATCAAAATTGGAGGCATGTGCCTGCAGAGTTGAAGAACCTTGTGTGGAGCGATATGAAGGTAATAAAAAATGTTATTTTTATTCTTTTATGTTTCATGTTTGAAGTGATTATTGTATTATGTTATTTTACATATCAATTTATATTTTGATACTATATATGCAATATGTTTGAAATGATTTGTTCTTTTTACTTGTAAGAAATGTGATGTTGATCTTTTGAGTTGTGATATTTGGGAAATATTAAGTCTATTGGGATTCCAAAGCCGCGACACTTTGATCGTCTTCAGGGAAAAGGAACAATTGGATTTCAAGTTAAAGTTGTTCCTCAATCAGAGTTGCATGACGCCCATTTCTACGTGTTGCGGCAGGTTGATGAGATCGAGCCCTTTGTAGAACGTCATTTGCAATTGATAAGGTTATCTAATCAGGAAAAATCTGAAAAGTTGATCCAAAAAAAGCATTCTGAAGAGTTTGCTTCTTGGTTGAAAGACGACGTTTTAAGTTCAAATGTGCCTGATTTTGTGAAGTCTCTTGGTGTTGGGCCTAGTTGCGCCGTTCATTCTTATAGAGGGTATGATTTAAATGGTTATTCTTTTTACACAAAAGATCAGGATGAAAGAAGTTCAGTTCAGAATAGTGGCATGACAATTGTTGCTGATACAATTCATGTGTCTAGTGCCAAAGATAAGAACCTTGTAAATGTCGGTGTGAATTATTATGGTGTTATTGAAGACATATGGGAAATAGACTACGTAGAAGTGCGGATACCTGTTTTCAAGTGCAAATGGGTGCATAGTTCGAATGTTCGTATTGATGAATTCGGCATGACATTTGTTGACTTTCGTAGAGAAGGATACAAAGACGAGCCTTTCATCATGGCTGAGCAAGCTAAACAAATATTTTACGTCTAAAATCCCACTAATGAACATAAATATATTGTCATTCATGGAAAACAACATATTTTCTTCGAAGATGGTATGGATACAAATGATTACTCTGAAGATAGTGCAGCGGTTTGTAGCACCATTCCAAACAATTTCGAAGATGTTGGTGAATTTCAACAGAGAAGGGATGATCACAATGAAGGCATATGGATTGAAAAACAATGTAAGAATTCTGAATATTTTTTAAAACATTAATATATTTGTGAAGTTGTGTTTAGATTTATATATCATTTACTTATTTGCTTGGTGTTTTTCACACAGGATTTTAGTGATGAGCACGCTATATAAAGGGATGATGTAATCAAACTTTTTTTATGATTTGGAATTAAGCAGGTAATTAATGTGTTGAAAATTCTTACTTTAAATATTTAATTATTTAAATATTTTTATCGTGTATATTGTCCTTATGTTTAATTTTTTCATGCAGGTATTCGAGATAATATGGATTGTGAAGATTCAAAATTATTAGATGATGTTTTAATAGAGCTTCTGTTTATTGTTATTTGAGTAATTTATCAATAATGAAAGTGTGTACTGCAGAGTGTTATTTAAATTTTTCGAAACATATATAATAAAAATACTGCTCTGTTTTTTAACTTATTAATGCGCTTTAAAAAAAGAAGCGATGTTGCATATATTATGACTAATTTATCATGTTTATTACATCGTTTGAAATAATAAACTGATATATAACAGCGTTTAATTTTAAAAAGCGTTGTTGTAATTAGGGTTCTAAACCCCGAACCCTAACTTTCAATCCAAACCCTAATTATAACAGCGTTTAAAAAAATAAACGCTGTAATATATATTTAAAATAATTATAAATTTTTTTTCACAGCGTTTAAATAAAATAAACGATGTGATTTATTTATTACAGCGCTTATTTCTGATAAAAGCGCTGTAAAATATATCTTTTTAATATTTTCAAGTTTTAAAAATCAGGTAATATTTTTTTAAGGTTGTTGTTAAGTTAAGATTTTAAAAACTGAATTGGTAACATTCTATTTATTAAAATATCATGAGAACATAAATAAGCATTTGAAATCATTGCCATTTGAAAATTTGTACTGTGTCACTCTACTAAGCAATAGGTTGAACATTGTACATTTTGATCAACTATACTTTTCATTAATAAAAACACAACAGAAATGCAAGTGATTTTTTTGAAGTAAATGAGTTATAAGCTTCATTAATCAAACTTTCAACTAAATTTGTTTCATAATAATCAATGAATTCTGAAGAAAAAACAAAACAAATAACAACTATTTATTACAGCGCTTATAACGTAAAAGCGCTGTTGTAAATAACATACCACAGCGCTTAATTGTTATAAGCGCTGTAAAAAATTCTCAGTAATTCGATTTCCTTAAATAAAAAATAATTATTTATATTTTACAGCGTTTTTATATTTTAAGCGCTGTTGAATATTTAAAATTACCTGATTGGTCGATACGGTTTCGCGCAGATTTTAATCCCAATCGTTGCTTAAATGAATCTAACAGTCCATATTCAATATTAAAATTCATGAATTTTCAGTACCCGCAAAAACTTCCCGCTACAATCTTTCTATATATCCAAATATGTTACAAAATTTACATTGAAATTTTCTGTCAAACTTACTATTGTTCATGTCGGATGTTATAATTTTCAGTCCAAATCTTCTTTGTTACGCATAAACTTCCCGTTTCAAGTAAGTATAAACACCTATTTGTTACACTTTTGTGTTTTATATTTTCCGTTAAGCTTTTTTGTTCTTTGTTTGATATTAACTCTATTCTATTTTTTGTTGATACATGTCGAGAACGATGAGACAAATTCAAGACGAACAATGAGAAGACGAGCAATGAGACAAATTCAAGACGGCCATGGTTTAGGTCCATAATTTTTATTTGCTAATGTTTGTAAAAATCGATTTCAATTTCATTGTAAAATTACGATTTAAATAAAAAATAAAGAGAATTTAAAATCAAAACTGATTCCCTTTAAAGCGGTTATAAATATTATTAACTTTCCAAAACTGTCTTCTCAAATCTCCGTAAATATAATAAATTCAGCGCTTTATTAAAATTTGATTTAAAATCTTATATTTAACAGCGCTTTTACTTTGAACGCTGTAAAAAACAAAATTCATTAAAATATCGATTTAATTATTTTAAAATAAACAACCTTTTACAGCGCTTAAGTACCAAAACGCTGTAAAAATTGTTAAAATACAACATCGCTTTTACTATAAAAGCGCTGTTGTATTTGTATATTTTTTACAGCGTTTTTTCTTAAGCGCTGTAATATTTAATATTATTATTTTAATTTTCTAAATATTAAAAATAATTAATATTTTACAGCGCTTAAAAATAACGCTGTGTAATATTTTCACAAAACGACATCGTTTTTGGTTTTACGCGTGGTTGCGGTGAAAGTTTTTAACAGCTCTTTTCGTGTAAGCGCTGTTGTAAGTGTCTTATTTTTTACAGCGTTTTATTATAAGCGCTGTACAAAATACAATAAATGACAGCGCTTTTCCTGATAAGCGCTGTTGTTAATCTATATATATGACAACGCTTTTCCTGATAAGCGCTGTTGTTAATCTATATATATATGACAGCGCTTATTTAATTTTAAGCGCTGTTATAAATATGATCTGTAGTAGTGTGAGTTCTAGAGAGACAAATATATTTTGTGAGACATAAGGACTTAATCTTATCCGTTGATTTGATTAATTCGACGGTTGAGATTAAAGTTGGGTTTTAATTAATTGGGCGGTTGGATTTGCAAAAAACACGGGCGGTTGGTGATTGACGGTTACTAATATTAACCGTTGTATTGATAGAAATCAACGGCTGAGATCATGTCCTTCTGTCTTACTAAAAGATATATGTCCTCCTAGAACCTTTCACTATATTATAGATATTATTTTTTGAAATACTCGATAAAAATTCGAACTCGACTCTAACTCGTCAAAATTAAATGAGACGAGTATGAACACGATTTTTTAAGTCGACAAAAACTCGGCTCGAAAGCAAACTCGTGAAATTTAAACGATCCGAATTTGAACAGTCTAATGCTCAACTCGACTTGACTCGTTTGGTCCTATTTACACGAATTGTGATATTAGAAGTGATCATAAATAAATAAAATTAATTATATTTTGTCAAAGTTCAGTAATATGATGTCTAACGAAACATGCAACATATACTGGGGCAACCCAAACACAAAGTTTGGTTATAGAGGGACATTTAAGTTTTGTAAGACATGAAAACATTATCTAAATCGTTGATTTTGATTGATTTAACGGTTGATATTAAATTGATTTTTAATTAAAATAGGTGGTTGAATTTGCAAAATACCCAGACGGTTTAGATTGGCAATTATGAATCTGAACCGTTGGATGGATAGTAATCAAGGATTGTGATGATGTCTCTGTGTCTTACAAAACTTTAGTTATCTCTCTAGAATCACTTCCCCAAACACATATTTCGAATTTTTGTGTTAATCCGAATTTTGGTTCAATCGAACGGTCTAGTGTAGTCTTAGACACTTAGCTGTCCGGCCTGGAATCATCCATCAGAAAGTCTCGATTGTAAAGTCTCCTTCTTTCCTTACCTTTTTCTTATTTAATTAATTAAATAATTATTCCATCTTCTCCGTTCTTCCATCTCCTTCCAACCGCGCATCGCCGACGCCGTCTCCTCCGATTCCCGTTCCGCCGATGCCTCTGGTCAGACGAAGGAAAGCTCCAGAACCAACATCTTCCAAAACTCCCTCATCCGATTCCCCCAACCGCGACGACGACGACAACAACAACAACGATCACGATGACAAGAAGGCGAATAAGAGCGGCATTAATAAGCCGAAATGGAATTGCGTAGACTCCTGCTGCTGGTTTATAGGATTCATATGCACGACTTGGTGGTTCCTTTTGTTTTTGTTCAATGCAATGCCGGCTTCTTTTCCACAATATGTAACTGAGGCTATAACTGGACCATTGCCTGATCCACCTGGCCTCAAGCTTAGAAAACAAGGCCTTGTGGCAAATCATCCTGTTGTATTTGTTCCTGGTATTGTTACTGGTGGCCTTGAGTTGTGGGAAGGAAGACAGTGTGCTGAAGGATTGTTTCGCAAGCGTCTCTGGGGTGGCACTTTTGGAGACCTTTATAAAAGGTAATTTTTAGTTGATGTTTTAAGTTGCATTGATGGAAATATAGAGTTGGATTATGGTTTGAAGTATCCAATTTGGTAGAAATAGATAACTTTTGGGAGACGCTTAGATTATGTTTTCAAATATGACAAAAATTGAGTCTACTTTGATAGAAAGAAACAACTCAGTTGACAAACTTAGATTATGATTTCAACTTTCAAATATGAGACTTTAGAGTCTGCTCGTGTGTGACAAAAGATAATGACTTGTGTACTGCTCGAGCATTGACATTATAATTAAATAGAGTTTACTTCATAAGATGAACACTTTTGTGTGTGCAGATACTGACATTGTTCCTATTGTAATTCATCAATGAGTATTTCGTAGTTTAAAGTTTTATAGTTGAATGTTTGCCGTTGTAACTAGTCATTTGAGGTTGAATTTTAAAGTAACAGTAACAGTAACAGCCTGAGATCAGCTCTAGTGTCCACTACCTAATAATCAAATAGTGCAGGCCATTATGCTGGGTAGAACACATATCTTTGGACAATGAAACTGGATTAGACCCTGAAGGAATACGGGTGAGACCAGTTAGTGGACTTGTGGCTGCTGATTACTTTGCTCCTGGCTATTTTGTTTGGGCTGTTCTAATTGCCAATCTTGCTCGTATTGGATATGAAGAAAAGAATATGTACATGGCTGCATATGACTGGAGACTTTCGTTTCAGAACACTCAGGTTTTGTAAAGTTTTAAACATGTCCGCATATTTGGAAATTCTGTTGACATTGTAGATTTTGCAACTTTCATTAAATTTCTTATTAGTTGAACACAATTACAGGTGAGGGATCAAACACTAAGCCGAATCAAAAGCAATATTGAGTTAATGGTTGCAACAAATGGTGGGAAGAAAGCAGTTATCATACCGCATTCTATGGGTGTCCTGTACTTCCTGCATTTCATGAAATGGGTTGAAGCACCTGCCCCCATGGGTGGTGGGGGTGGATCAGATTGGTGCTCTAAGCATATAAAGGCTGTCGTGAACATTGGTGGACCATTTTTAGGTGTTCCCAAGGCAGTGTCTGGCCTTTTCTCTGCTGAAGCTAGAGATATTGCTGTTGCAAGGTATTCCAGTCTTACTCTAACACTTTCAGTACTACCATTCCAACTATTGGTTGATAGAAAACAGTGCAAAGTCATTTTATGATGATATTCTTAATAGGAATAACTGCTCAAACAAACTTGAGTATACGGGTTACCTATATTCAACCTCTGAAATAGCAACATGGAGTTTTTGTTAAATTTGTGTTCTTCATGTTGGTTTATGAAAGGCCACTTATAAGGGATGGTCAGATTTATTTGCTAATGAGGCCATTGGTTTCCATTAGTATGACAATCATGCATTTAATTTTCCAAGCTTGAGTCTATAATATCAATTCCAGGTGTTGAGTGGTACACGATGTAACTACTTTATGAAGCCCTTTTTATGTTGTGTATATGCTAGACAAAGCCTTGTCCATTTTCATTTGAATTTCCTAGTTTTACTATAATAAAACAAATCCCATTAGTAGACCATGTTTAATGCAGGGGCATTGCGCCAGCCTTCTTGGACAGTGATTTGTTCCGTTTTCAAACTCTACAGCATGTAATGAGGATGAGCCGGACATGGGATTCTACTATGTCAATGATCCCAAAAGGTGGGGATACTATTTGGGGTGGTCTCGATTGGTCACCTGAGAAATGCCATGCGCCAAGCAGAAGAAAGAACCAGAACAATGATAGTCAGAGTGATGTTGATGTGGAAAGAGAAAATCTTATGTCTCATGCAAAAACTGTAAATTATGGGAGGATCATATCATTTGGTAAAGATGCAGCAGAGCTGCCTTCATCTGAGCTTGAGCGAATTGATTTCAAGGTAACATAACAATAACATTATTGCGCTTCTAAATTTCTTCATTTCATACATTATGTCTGCTTTTGTCTCATTTTTTCCATAGTTAAATACAATTGTCGGTTGCTGTAAATTTTGCTTGCCTCTTTAGTAGATCTGTTCAGTCACATAATACCTTATCTATGAAGTACAGTTTAGAGTGTATTTCCCTCGAAAGGCTGGGTTACAGCCTCATATAGTTAAAAATAATGTATCTAAGAACAGCAATATGGGTCATCTAAGAACAGCATCGAAGACTTTTATATGAGTTCGCTTTATTTGTGTGGATAGTATGCTTGAAGATACGGTTTTCACATACGATAACCGATTTTATGTATCTAAGAATAGCATCTTTTTACTTCAGGGTGTATATAAAGGTACCCGCGTTACAAACTCAACTTGCGATGTGTGGACCGAGTATCATGAAATGGGAGTGGAAGGCATCAACGCTGTAGCTGAATATAAAGTATACACTGCTGGATCAATTGTGGATTTGCTTCAATATGTTGCCCCAAAGATGATGGCTCGTGGGAGTGCTCACTTTTCTTATGGAATTGCTGATAATTTGGATGACCCAAAGTATCAACACTACAAATACTGGTCAAATCCATTGGAAACAAGGTGTGAATCGCGTAATTGTTTAGTGGTGTTTCTGGTTTTGCTAATTAACTTCATTTTTGGCATTTTAAAGTTTTGTTGAAGCAACTCCTTTTCATAATACGAAATATCAGTTGCTTAAATTATTGCTTTAATAAGAAAAAATGACTTCTTTATTTTCAGTAAAAGACTATGTTCTTATATAAACAAAAGTCACGTGGACTTGCTTGGATGATTTCTTTCTTAGTTTTGCGTTGAAAAAGTGAAAATCTTTTATTTTAAGAGTACGTGATGCTGTTATTTTTCAGATTGCCCAATGCTCCGGATATGGAGATTTATTCTATGTATGGAGTCGGCATCCCAACTGAAAGAGCCTATGTGTATAAATTATCCCATGCTAGTGATTGTGATATTCCATTCCGGATTGACACTTCAACAAGTGATGGTGATGGCTGTTTACAAGATGGAGTGTATACAGCTGATGGTGATGAAACTGTGCCCGTCTTAAGTGCTGGTTTCATGTGTGCAAAGGGATGGCGAGGGAAAACCAGATTCAACCCTTCAGGAATTCGAACTTATGTCAGGGAGTATGATCATGCTCCTCCAGCAAATCTCCTAGAGGGGCGAGGCACGCAGAGTGGTGCTCATGTTGACATTATGGGAAACTTTGCGCTAATTGAGGATGTAATAAAAATTGCTGCAGGGGCTACAGGAGATAAGTTGGGAGGCGATCAGGTTCATTCTGGCATATTTGAGTGGTCGGAAAAGATTAACTTGGAACTTTGACATTACTATTCTAATATAGAGGCATTGCAAAATTACATATGCCTTCATGCGCTGTCATCTGATGTTCATGTTTATTGGGAGCATTCAATCCTGATGTTCCATTCATATTTCAAGTTCTCCTGACAGGGCCACACTTGACTAAAAGAACGGTGTCCAGCTAGAGTGCTTGCTGATTCTCATAAGCTTCATACATACAAATTTTTTATCAGTTTTTGATGTATTTGATGGGATGTCATCATGGATGTGAAATCAGCAGGATTTGCCATAGTAGTCACCTTGTTTATTGGCAGACAGATTGTACCTCCAATTGATTTGGACTTTGTTATAGTCTTTCTCATCACTTACATGTGCACATTACTGCAGGTAATTGCCGATGGCAATCTACTATAAGTAACCCAGGAAATACTCTTGTGTATAAGTTTTGCATTGAAGTTGAATTCTCCCTTGTCAATACTGAGACTTCCTACAAGAGCTTTGGCCAGGGGTAATTTTTCGATCTGATTTCCTCATGTTGTATGCTTATCTTACCTTTCATCATCCATGGGTATTTTTGTGTAAAGTCTCTAATTTCTTATTGATCCTCGCATTGTAAATTCAATAAGTACTTGTAGCATTGGACTAGCTGTTGAGTTTTGTTTAACCTAAAGCAGAAATATATTTAAACCTCTTGGTCTCGGTAAAGTTATCTGTTTCCAGTTGAAAAATGTACAGTAGTTTTATTCTTGGATTTTGGGAGGTGGCATGTGCTGCCTGCTTCAAAGTGCGAGCTCCTGTCGAGCGTACACATACTCCAGGACGTTTCCTATAATAGTAAGAAAGCGGACAGGCTTAGTACTTTATAATATGCATTGTGGAAAAGTGTTTCAGTTAACTCCAAACATTTTTAGTCCTGATTATATAAAGTAGTTTTCGCCAAAATCACAGATAAATTTATACTCCATTGGGTAATGATTTTTATCAGTAGGAAAAATGATAATGATATTTAAAGCGGATCATTCTATCAAGACGGTGGCGGTGAGATGAACTGAGAGTATGGAGTTTTCGACAATTCTGTTTTCTTTTATTTCATAGAGGGCTTTGATAACGAATTATTATAATGAAATGACAACAATTAGATTATTCGTCTGAACAGTCACTACTTTTTATTGATATTTTCATTTCAATTAATTACTTATATTAAACTGAATATATATATTTTATTTAATACACATGTAAATGTTGTGTTCCTCTTCTACGTAACCCCATATTTGGGGCTTTTTTAATATATAGGACAGCTGTGGGGAAAGAAGTTTGTTTTGGAAAGTGTACAAAAGAATAATGCTATGTGGTGCTAGTAAATGGGATAGGCTCACTCTTTCAAAGTGAACACTATGTACGAGAACAGAAGAGGAGTTTGCAATGATATGTACAACTCGATGCAATGCATGTATTTTTAAGTTATTTGTCTAATACGTAGTATTTTGTCTATCCACTGGGCTCTATGTGGTGCCTGCAGCGCCATTCAAGCTGCGTATCCAATCAATATTATGCACTGTGGTATTAAATCTTATATCAACCTTGAGCTTCTCTTCCCCAAATCTGTATGTTTCCCATCTTCCCCAATATCTTTTCATCAACCACCTCCAACTAATCTTAGGCATTTTTTGCTTAATAATTATTGGGGAGGAAATGTTTCAATTACTCCTCTAATTGAAGTGGGTAACTAGTGATGGCACGACCAAGAATCTCAATCCCACGTTGTCAGGCACTCAGGCTTTATATGGTTATAACTTTTTATCTTGTTTTTTCATGTTTCAACCAGAGATGCCAAGAGAAGTAAACACAACAGTTTCCACCTCTTTTAGTAGAAGATTATCAATGTTATCTTTACTGACAACTTTACATAGAGTTGTTATTGTTTGAAACCAAAGCAGGGAAATGCATTTTTATTGAATCAATTTTTTGCATAAATCTAGGTACAGAACATAGACAACTTTTGATTCATGAATTCAAATATACTAGTTATTGGAGAAGTTAAATTGAAGTTAATACACTTGATGTTTCAGGTCATTTGCTTTCAAAAAACTAATGGTTTCGACTTCTTTAACAAAAAAACATATCCTAATTGACTTATACATGAGCTCAATTTGCTGTATAATCTTGAATATCGCATCATATTTATATTACTTTGTTACTCGATACAACCTCTTATGAATTATGATCCTCATCATTTGTGAAAATACATATTTTGAAGAGCAAATAACCATTTGTTTTTATCCTGTTTATACTGATTGACATTGGATCATTTACTTATTTTGGTACCTTGTATAGTTCTTTTACATGCAACGATCACACGTTAATCAAAATATGCGCATGCACGAGTGTTTACTTTCCGTATCTTACATCACCAGATAATTGCATGATCTAATTGTATGACTCGTGTGACCAAGCAATCATTCAAGCCCAAGTACACAACACAGATGGAATATGGAGCTTTGTTGGTTCACAAATCTTAAACTAGTGTTGCTATGTTGTTGATAGAGTTAGCAAAGAGAATTGAAATTAATGTAACAATTGAGTTACACCTAAGATATAACATACAAGTAATGCTGCTTCTTTTGTTTCAACCATTTTTGATGAATGATTGTTATCAAAAAAAACCATTTTTGATGAATGATTAAATTATTAAGTCTAAAGTATTAAATTTATTAGGTTGTCGGAACAAGATGATAGGCGTAAAACCTACATTGAATCAAGTTTTTATCACTGATACGTATATATAAACTTGATGTAGTTTGAATCATTCTTGTTTAGTTGTACAGTTGAAATGGAAACAATTTCTAACCGATCATGGTGAGGTGACTTTGTGCTCTGCTCATCCGGCAATGCTAATTAATTTATAAACATTCACCAAATCTAATAGACACATCAAAATTAGGTGCAAAGTGAAGAAAAAAATATCAAAGTGACCCATCAAAGATTTGACAATTTAAATTTAATATTTTTCTTTAGCACCAAGAAAAACTTCCTAGGTCTTTTACTTGGACGTCAAGTTCTACATTTCATGTCTCAACCGTTATGGGACTATATGATACATCTTATATCACTTATTTCATGTACAACTACAAGAGCTGGTGGTCATTAGAACTATGTTTTAAAAATTGGTTAGACTAAATACAAATGAAATTTAGACATTTTGAAACAAATTAGATTATTAAATTGAGTAAGAGGATAGAGGAATCAATACATTGAAATAATGAATGAGAAAAATCAATTGGTGACTTCATGTAAAAATCTTTAGAATGATTTTTCACAAAACATGGCAACTTTTAATAAAAATAACCTATCCACTTTGTTTTTACATAAGATGTGGACTCTAGGTTGTAGAAAATTATCAAATATGTTAATATTATTTACTTAATCATACTTGCTAAATACTATTCGACATTGACAAATGAAGTAATAATTGACTAGTACTCTCTGCACAGTACCTGTGCTATCTTAATCAAAACGCAGTGATAAAACAATTAGATATAAGATGTGAGAAGAGAGGTTTAATTGATATTGTGAGCATTTTGAACGATTAAAATGGCGTCGGTTGATCAGCCATGAAGAGTTGGTTTGCATTTGTTTTTGGTAACTTTTAAAAGGGTATTTCAACTTGAAGCAACACCTGTCTTTTCACCACAGACCGATGCAGTTGATTTAGAGATAACTGTTTTCGGTTTAAGGGTATTTTGGACAAACTAAATCAAATGCGGTTGGGAGATAACGGTTGAGACGTGGCGGTTTGGGAGAAACCGTCAAAAGCTGCTCCCGGATTCTTAATAGGGAGATGAGCGTTGTCTAGATATATGGCTTGGTTGCCACGTGAGCTTCATTCAAGTTTCAATTTCTCTGTCACTAATACACTAATTTGTGATTAAAATAATGAGGTTTGAATAAATTAAGTAATTTTCATAAATAAACATCCCATTAATATTAGAAAATATTTTTTATTTGTCAATTCTTGATTTAGCTTCAAATTTATAAATTACATTCTTTCACTTACTTGCATTATGTAAATTTCAAACAATTCATTATTTGTTCGAAGACATTATTTTTTACTTTAAATAGACAATAACTTATATAGTTATAATTTTGTATATGGAAGGCAAAGATTAATTTGATTCTAGTATTGAAATCTATCTTGCACTTTACTAAATATCCCATGTCTTACTATTCATTTCTTTAAAATTCTTTTTTCCCTTTAGCCTTCTTTTTACTAGGAACTTTATCCTTTAAGCCTATCAATATTTTAATTTACCTAAATGAGGCATCTCAAACTATCCAAATGCCCAAACTATCTCATTTTTCAACAAATGAAAAGATTGAAAATTGCAAACTTCATTTTCTCAAAAAATGTATTTTCTTTATTTAATTAAATGAATATTGACACATGTGTATCCTAAAGATATGAAAATACCAAACCTGTAAATAATATGAGTCTTCAATCTGCTATAAATGCCTTCAATCTCTTCATTTTCCCAAACTCTTTCAATTCAACCTCAATCTCATAAATCACTCTGTTTACATTCATCTTCCCTAGCTTTTTGGAATATTTATCTCAAACTATTATTCACTGTTTCTGAACAAAAATATCTTTTCTTGGAAAGGTTATTCGGATTCCATTTAATCTTGTTGCTCAAGTCTTCATCAATATCTTCCAATACAAAAAGGTGATGAGAGTTTTGACATATTCCCACAACTCATGATGGACTTGAGCTGTATCTTCAACCAAGTTAAGTATACTGAGCATAGAAGAAGCTTCACTACAAAGCAAGTCTCTTCTTCTACGGTCACTTATCCGAATAAACTTGTGAGAATATCGTATACTGACCCGGATGCCACCGACTCGTCTAGCGGCGAGGAAGACGAATGTCGACACGAGCTTATGTATTTGGTAAAACAAGGTGAAGAAGTATGTTAACGAGATAAGTTTGATATCAAGAAGTGAAAATGAAGTTGAAGCAGAGAAGAAACCGAGTGTTTCGATGATCAGTCGAAAAAGACCTCCAAAGCGGAAGTTTCGTCCGGTGAAGTGAAAAAGTATAGAGGGGTTAGAAGGCGGCTTTGGGGAAAATGGGCAGCTGAAATTAGAGATCCGGTTAGACGGGTTAGAGTGTGGCTTGGGACATTCGACACTGCTGAAGAGGCTGCTCTGGCTTATGATAATGCTGCCATTACATTAAGAGGCCCGGAAGCTCAAACTAATTTCACAAATCCTCCATCTCAACTTGTATCTGACTACGAGTCTAGCGAAGAGTCACGCAGTAACCTTGCATCACCCACTTCAGTTCTCTGTTCTATAAATCGTTCCAAAGAATTTTCCAAGGATGATTTGTTCTTAAAGCCTAGTTTCAAATCACCGGTCCTCGACGATGCCCGGATATTTCAGACCCTTTCATTTTGGATGAGAATTTTTTCAACTTCGAGCCACCGTCGCCATTGTTTGTTGACGATTTCTCGTCGGAGAATATATTTCTGAAGTGTTTGATTCAAGTATTTATGATGACAATTCATGAAGCAGCTAGATATGGATTTGAGTAGTATTGATGCTCAATGTATGCATTAGAAGGGAGTGAAGACTACTTGGAGGACATTGATGAAGACACTTTGATGTCACTATGACACAAATATGCCGGAAAATGGGAAGATTTTGTTAAAGAAAATAGTGTTTGGTGCATTAACTTACAAGTAATGATTATGTTGTGTTTTTGTTACATCAAGAAATAAACCAAATAAGTGTTGAATGCTAAAGGTTAGAATCAGGGCACAAAAGCAAACATGTGCAGTTCTTTGGTCTTAATGCATCAATGCTTATCACTTAACTATCCTTTCAAAACAATACATTTAAGGCCCTATAATATTAGTGATTGCTTAAAAACTAAGTATATGATTGGACAGTGCAACTACATTGATTTAATATTAGATGTTTTGATACATCTTTCATTTATACTACAGTACAAACCCCATGAACTTTGATTTTCAAATGATTGATTTCACAAATATTCACAGAAGTTGCTGTTTAGAATAGTGAAATCTGACTTCTTCTTTTTTGATTACAATGGGTACATTACAAGCTCAATTCGAGCATATCAATTCACTAGGGAAACTAATCTGACTTAACCTGGTAGTATTGTTGCCTTGAAGATTTCTTTTGTGTTTGACAACCTGTTATTTAGAATTGTGTTTAGAGTTGTCACACCTTCAAGAACATGTTTCCCTTTGTTTAGCATCACACAGTTCGCCCTGTCAAGACACAAAACAAACATTCATTCAGTATATATAGAGTAACACAAGGAAAATAAGGGTGCTTCACGCGTCGAAAAATTTCCATTCAGTTTTCTGAATTTTGATCATATAGCATTTTAGTACCTCAAAAGCTTTGAACTTAAATATGTACTCAATGAATAGTGAATCACATACCTTCTCGCAGATGCCACATCAGTTATCTCAGCTCTGGAAGGGACTCCGGATTTTAACAAGGATTCCAATACTTGTGTTGCCCAAATAACAGGAACATGAGCAGCACCACATATTGATATAATCTCATCCTGCATATCAGCTAGCTTCTCCCATCCGCACTCTACGGCAAGATCTCCTCTCGCAATCATAACTCCAAGAGGGTTTGGGTACTTCATTGCTTCCAAAAGCAAAAGGGGCAATTTCTCATACGCACTTTTTGTTTCAATTTTTAATACAATCCCGAGCTTGTTGTAATTCCGTTTTGAAAGCTCTTGGTACAGCACCACAATATCACTTGTATCTCGGACAAACGATATTCCAGCCATATCAGCATGAGCAGCTAAGAAGTCGAGATCCATTAGATCCTTTGATGTAAGACCTTGAAATTTGATGTCACTCTCGGGAATGTTGATGGACTTATCTGATCCAAGTTTAGTACCATTTTCCCCAGCACGAGTAATTGACACCACAATCTCAGTCATCGAAGTACCTTTAATCACACCCCAAATCTTCCCATCATCGAATGCAATGGGATCTCCCGGTTTAACTGAATCGAATAACCAGCCAGAAGAACAGGGTATTCTATGCATCCGAGTATCAGTGTATGCCCTCCTAGGCTCATCTACCTCGTCTGAACTGTTTCGATACAGCGTAAGCAAGTCTCCCACTCTCAACCTCACAAACTGCTCCACCGGCGGAACATCAACTACCTGTCCGGTCACTAACTTGTTCTTCTCATCCTTGATATATAATTTAGTTCCCGACTGAATATATGCAGTGCTTGAGCACTCAGCCAACAACCCCATCCCAGAAAAAATATTTACCTTCCTGGATATTTTGAGGATAATCTTCTTCCCTCTAGCATCCTTGAATTTCACAGTATCGCCAATATTAAGCTTGGTAAGAAATTCTTGTCCCTCTATGTGAAGGATTACATCCGGAGTTAAATGAGTAGGTGGAGGAACTGTGCCACGGGGACAAAGCCAAATCTTAGCAGGATAAGAGACATTTCCATAGTAATCTTTCTTAGGAGAAAATTTAATCACACACGGACCACTCCTTAGTTTCCCTGTACGGAGCTTCGGTCCAGCTAAATCCATTATAATTCGACAAGGCTTCTCCAGCATCTGAGAGCTTCTTCTTGCTCTTCCTATTATCTCATTCCAGATATTAGTGTTCCATGAGCACAGTTGATTCGGAATGTGGTTGTTCCTCTTTGGAGAAGATCACTAATCAAGGTTTCACTTTCAGAAGCCTCCACACCAACTGTTGCCATAATATGAGTATTGTAATCCCCACTGGGACCCAACAATAGCTCATGATTTAAAGATGCTTTTCTTTTCATGATACTGACTGCGAAGGCCTCCATCCTCTCTTTATCCATAAATATTTTCAAGGCACTCCCCGTGCTTGTTAACTCTTTACCAGGTAAATTATCCAACTCCACTTGGCCCAACGTATGGACGACAGCAATTAGACTCGCGATAACGTGTTTATTGATATTATTTAGACTATCCAGTCCAGTTGCAGATAGATCTTCCTTGAGGTTATCGATGTCCAGACATTTTAAAGCCAGATAGTGTATCAAGTTTGTCGCACTTGCAGAATATTTCCTGAAAAATTATCCCATAACTCAGAACTAAAATTACAACATAATGGACGAAAAGATTACTACTAAATTTGAGTAACAATTTTTTTTACAGAGACATGTCAAATATTATTTAACAATAACAGTGAGAATGCATGTGATAGAATACGGATCCAATAGTCAATAAGAAACCAAAATCTACACTGAAACATGATAAAAAGAACATGCTCATCCAGTAAGTATTAAATTCAAGTTACCCTTCGTATCGTGAAAGAAGGAAAATGCTTTGGCTGTATACGAGGAAACTGAATTTAACAAGCAACACATTAACTCATGCTTGGTCCTGATGAATGAAAAGAAAATGGTTGTTACAATTACAATTTTGTCCACAGGTTTTCCTTATGCCTTTCTTCCATTTATATTTTTATTGATTACAAAGTTCTTTCACCTTACACTCCGGATGTGGGAAGATTGAGAGGAAAGAAAACGAAGGTGAAAATTGAAGGAAAATGATTTCCCCATGGAAAAATGAGGGGAAGAGTTTGTACTAATTTGTTCGATTTTTGTTTTCATTATCCTTGAGCAACCAAACACATCACTTCATTTCCCCAATTTTTCCCTCCAAACTCCCAATTCACCACGAACCAAAGGGGGCTCGGCAAAAAATTTCATCAGGTTCTCCAAGACTCAAAGATGAGTTAAGGTTATATTATTTCATCTCCGAGCTAGATGGCTAATTATTTTATTAAATGAAAGATTTGATAGGTTCACAATATAAATGAAACGCGAAAAAAGATCAAATGTTGTATCAAAAAGGTAAACTTAAAACTTACCTGTGACACTGTTTGAGCAACGAAGCATTCCACTGTTCAGACGCTAAAATATGCAAGTAAACGGCCTCAAGTTTGTCAAGAAGTCTGCCTTGATCTGTTAAGCGTTCGAAACTTTGAGAAAATTCCGTCTTGGAATCAGTTATTGACGTAACTACTTCCATAGAATTAGTGGTGTTTCTTACACCATCATTGAAATAAGTAGGCTGTTGATTATCATTGCAAGCTTTTGCATTGGCGCATTCAGATCCATCATTATTTTTCAAGACTGCACAAACTAAAATTTCTGACCTTAACCTCCTTTTCTCTACCACAAGCAATCTATGAAAATGAGACTTTCCAATGAAAATTCCGCTAAGTAGATGTCCAAGGTTCCTCTGTCGTACTCCATAATGGGGACATTCCAACAAATTTAAACCAGTCAGAGCCTGCAAGTTCAATCATCAAATATCATAACTCGCATCAGTAAACAATTTTACACAAGATTAAATAATGTAAACGAAATTACATGAAAATAATAAAAACCAAAAGCCCCTAATCCTTGAAAACAAGCGAGCAAATTAACTAAGCAAGTTTTTGAAAAAGAACTCACATGGCTTTGAACTGCTGGCTGGACTGTCATCATGGTGAACTAGTCAAAAACAAAAAAACGCAATTTTCATCAGTCTGCTTTTTCCGCATATATAATCAAAATCATCATCAAACAACAAACAGAAATCATTTTGCATAAAAACATAAAACTTGAAGTGCAGAGTAATGAATCGTTATGCATAACAACTGGATCTTAAATTTTACTAATTAGCGAGAAAAATAGCGACAACGACAAAGTAGTGGAGAGCTGTCGGACGAGCGGAGTGGAAATAAGAGACGAAATTGAAAAAACTTACAACGGCGAAAGAAAGATTGAAAAAGTGCGGAACTTGGGGGCTTGTGGAGGACACACGCTCACTGGGACTGACGACGATTCATTGAACGGAAACAGCTAGATGTTCACATCATTTATGAATAGGTCCCTTAAGTTTGTCTTAATTACACAAAAATGACTCCCAACACTTTGTTGTCAAAATAGTGCGATCTGGTGAAATTAAGTCCTTTTAATTCAAGGGTTGGTCCGTTGGTGTAGTCGTAAAACACAATCGTCATATATAAATATTTAATTAAACTTATAAATAAGATTGGGAAGGGATCATATATAAAGTGGTAGTTTTTGTATAAAATATAAAATCATCTCCATCCTTGATTGATTTCAATCGGACGGTTTTAATACGCATTCAAATACTTACCAAAATAACATCAAAAGGGCAAATCCGTAAAGTTGCATCAAACAATTATATTTAAGATTAGGTTAATATATTATATCCTTAAAATCCTCAAACTAATTATATCAGTTACTTTCTTTTCAAATCAATTTTAATCATTCTCTTTTGTATTTATCGAGGTCCAGTGAAATGTGATATATGGTTCATCGAACAAGTTTTTCAGTTCAAACGCTTCATTGCAAATATGATTCATAATTGATCCGAAAATATAAAAATTATGGTTCTAAAACCATATTGTTCAAATTTTTGTATCATATCAGAATTGAACCATATTATTCATTATTATATATTTAGGGCAAAGGAAATTTGATAAATGGTCCATAATTATTTCTCTTTACAGAAAGTAACTGTAAACCACTCATACATATGTCGAGTAAGTTATACATTGATTACAATCCAACTTGATATTGTTCAAAATATCGAACTATATGGTTATTGAACCATATAATACAGTTTTTGGACCATACATAAATTAACAGAAACCAGATCTCAACACAAACACACAAAAACATCAATAATTCGCAACAACAAAAACAAAAATGTCAAAATCCCTAGCAAATCGTAGCAAGTCCATGGGAGACATGTCTGTGGCGGTTGAGTGGTCGGCGTGGGTCAGTTGTCGGGCGATATTTAAATCGAATGAGGAAAACAATAATTGCGACGCGGGAAGACGATAGCGGGGACACAAGAAGACGAGAGCAGCGCTGCGGGTGTGTCGAAGGTAGCTTCTTCGTCCGATGTGTTGCAGGTTGTTTCAAGATTTGTCAAGACGACATAATTTGGGAGTGAAATATGGGATTCGACAAACAAACCATATCTTTCTATTCCCAAATTACCCTTCGAATATAATTATGAATTATTTTAATTCCATATTTGGTAACTTTGTAATTTAATTTAGTTTAAATCTGGTCCGTCAATCTTTTTATTTTAACGGATAGCATTAGTGTATATTTTATACACTTAAGTGACTTTATACCATATCCCTTCTCAAAGTTTTATAATTATAAAATGAAATATATAATTGGGGAAGGGATCATATATAAAGTGGTAGTTTTCGTATAAAATATAAAATCAACTCCATCCTTGATTGATTTCAATCGGACGGTTTTAATACGCATTCAAATACTTACCAAAATAACATCAAAAGGGCAAATCCGTAAAGTTGCATCAAACAATTATATTTAAGATTAGGTTAATATATTATATCCTTAAAATCCTCAAACTAATTATATCAGTTACAATTATAGTCCGATCGAATTTTCTTATGATGCATATATCACATTAAGTTGTACCTAAAAAATAATAATCAATATAATAGTCGATTCTGATATGGTCCAAAATTTTGACGTATATGGTTCTAGAATCATACTTTACAATATTTTGGACCATGTTAGTACATATTGTAACTGTTTGTATATGTGTACCTGAACCTGAATGTTGATTCTCATCAAATGAATCGTTATTTTTGCTTATGTTTGATAATATGTCGAAAATAAAATTCAAAACACAAAGGAATCACGATTGATTAAGGAATAACGTAAATGATATAATTTGTTGGAGCATTTTAAGGATATAATATGTAAACATAATATTCAGTATAATTATTTTACGTAACATGACAAATTTGTCCAACTTTATTTTAAAATTTAACATTATATGTCAATCTTAAAACTATTTTCTCAACTTGATGTTATTGATCATATTTAAAATAATTTATTATGTTCCATAATTCATGACATTTTATCAAAACCCAAAATTTTAATGACTGAGATTTGGGTTCAATTTCCATGTACTCCTACGAAACTTAGATTCGAACAAACTAATTGAGAAATTCAAAATAAGGCATTTTTGATAAACAAACTTGGGATTATGGCAACTGAATATTGACATTTATATTCAATATATTTGGATCCTGATTTTATGATACCTGAAAATTGTCTGTTTTAAATTTGTTCTACGATTTTGCTAATAAAAAATTTAAGGTTTTAAAAATTAAACATATTTATGACATGTAGATATGAACTAACATTTCAATTAAAAGCATGTTCCATTTCATATTTAAAATCAAATGCTTCATTTACCATGTTTTCTTGAACAAAATTGTACAAAGGGAAAATAACAGGCCTTGACTGATCAAGGTTCAACTTTCATATTGAATAGTTCATGTACCGTGTAGTTCAAAAATATGATCCATTTTTATGTTCAATCTCAAAAGAATTCAAAACGGACAATATTAAGTTCTCATAAAACGGGATTGAAATATATCAAATTATAATTTCTACTATTTAAAAAGTAAGATGACATATTTACCCTTCTGTGATTAAAAATACATATTTAAATAAAAAAATTAATATCCGTCAGATTGAAATCAACGAATGGTTAAGATTAATTTACAGTTTTTACATGATATGTCATTTTTCACCTAATCCTTTATCAATAAAATTTAGATGATCTGTCTTTTAAATAAAATTTGAGGTAGGACATCCATGTTAATGAAATGAGATAAAGTCCTAAACTTATATTTGTAAATAACCCTATTTTACTCTACCATTTTTTTTATGAGACGATACCAAAAAATGGGTATCCAACATCCAAGCTTAATAACTTAGCATAGTCAAAAAAGGTATTTAGTGCGAAGAAAAAGGAAAATGTTTGAATGGTTTCATAAACAAAGTACTTACGTTGGTTTCGATATTAGTATCGACTTTGGTGCACTCAACAAGCTTCACTTCGTTGGGCTTCCGAGATTCGAGTTTTTCTCGATCTTTTGCTGGTTTCCTCGAGAAATATGTATGTGGATTAACTTAGTTTGATGTGTTTCATTTGTTTCCGTGCTGGATTGAAACCTTAAATTCCAAATATGGAAATAGTGACAGAAACTGAATAAGGCCTTCAACTCTAAATTTGAGCCTCAATCTGAATTAACAAATATCTATCAAAAACTTTAGTTGAAGCCCGAGACTTCAGCAATAAAAGTGGTAGGTTGGAGCCTGTGCCGGCCCATCCATGAGGCCACTGAGGGAGGGATTTAGGTCCATTTAGTCTTGAAATCAATTCTTTTTTAGTTTAAAAACAAATTTAATATTTGATAAAGCGACATAATTTTTGCTTTAGGCCTCGATAAGTTTCGGGCCGGCCCGGACTGGAGCTGAAGATCCCAAATTAGCAGTTATTTTAAGTACGTTAGACTATTCGTTAAATTCTAATTTATCGTTTAATTCAGTTTGGTAAATTAGGTACATTTATTGTATTTACTGAATTTCATATATTTAATATATTTTTGTATAGATTTTGTGGGTTTTTTATTGATTTTCAACGGTTCGTATTTTTTGCAAATCCAACAACCCAATCAATTAAAAATCAACTTTAATCTCAACCGTCAAATTAATCAAATCAACTGCATATATTTTGTCCCTATGTCTCATCCCAACTCTATATATATATATTTATTTATTTTTGTTAAATTCGGTAAATCGATAAATTAACAAACCAAAAAATTTATTTCGCCGAATCAAGTTTACCGATTACCAAACCGAATTGGTTCGGTAAATTTAAATAATGGAATTTACCGAAAAATGCTGACATCCAACTTTTTAAACACATACTGAGTATCAAACTTTATATCACCAAATAAAGTATACCCTTTCTTAAGGTGTTTGCATTTTAACAAATCGCAATACGAGACGTAGAAAAAGACATGCACTGCACGCATAAAGTAGACACATCCATGTTCTCTCGATCAGATGTGCTTAGGTAAAATGAAGCTTTCTCAAGCACGGATAGGCCACTGCAAATACAGTTAGTTAGGTCACCTGTAACAATCTCCAACTGACATCTCGAAGTGACAAGTTTCATAACATCTGTCCAAGTTAAATAAATGAAGCCAAATCAAGGGCTAACCCGGATTTTTATAAAGGTGGAAGAGTAGAGCTTTAATGAAGTGGGTTTACAAAAATTGAACTAGTGGTTTAAATGATAATATGTAAGAAATTGGTTTGTTGTAAGATAGAAGGAAAAAATATGAACTGTTGATCTGATTAATCTGACGGTTGAAATTAAAGTTAATTTTTATTAAAATAAGCGGTTGAATTTGCAAAAAATATGGGGCTGGTTGGATTTGCAATTTTTTACATTTAATATCATCTATTGGATGATTAGAAATTATGTACTACAGTCTCACAAATGTTTGATTATCCTGTTGTCTTTACCATATGAGAGCAAACATTTGTTTTCAAAAGTTAATATGACCATTCATTATATTTTATATCTTAGAGCATTACAATATTTTGTTACAATACAAATTCACTTGAATTAAATATTGAGTATTGATAGGGTAATAAACAAAGCAATCGAAACTTAGATGTGAGTTGATGCTTACTCAATTCACACAAACATCGTAATATCGTATGTACATTATCATAACTGTTGAACCCTTGGGGTTTTGATGATGACAAGTGATCAATACTGACTAGTGTATTGAGTGTGCAGAATTGTGCTTCACTGGACTTACTGAATGACTAGTCTGAAGTCGTTGGCAGTTCCTGATATTTCGGACCCAGAAAAATCAGGGAAGTATATCTTGTTGCCAAAAGTGTTTAGATCGATTTTGATGATATTCTAACTGTCTATATTGATAATGATAATATCCTAACTGCCTGTTAGAGTTTAGAGAAGATGTATTGAACAAAGAATTAAAAAGATATGATATTTCCTAAATCGGATCTTGCATTGGTTGTAGGGTTTGATAGAGAGGAGTGGCTAAGTATAAAAGCCAGCAGCAGGAGCTTGTAGCCGTGTGACTTTGTGAGATAGCAAGAGAGGCAATCGAGACCAAAGCACAAGGAGACGAGCAACGGCAGTGAGGAGAGCGAGCGTGACCGCGTTTATCACGTTGGTTGAGGGCTTTTAGTTGCTGCAGAACTTCGACGTTGTTGGTGCCTGAGAATCAAGGGGTGCAGCTTAGAACAGTAGTAGACGACGAGTTGTACTAGCTGATTCAAGTGTATTCGGTTCGAGGACATTAATAAAGTTGAAGTTGAGAATCCTTCCAGTTGCTGCTGGAAGGGGTGGTTTTTCCCAGTTGGGTTTCCACCTAAAATCGTGAGTCTTGTTTACTTATTGTTTGTTACGTTGTGTTTATTCCGCTGCGACTAGTCGTATCGAGGGACAAGTCGACCCTCACGACTAGAAGTACAAGCTAACCTCGATCCAACAATTGGTATCAGAGCCCGGTGCTCTAGATTAGTGTTAGCTTGCAGGTACTATGGCTAGAAACTTCGGAGATTGGACACCCCCGCCACTGAAATCGGGAGAATATGACTGGTGGGTCAAACAGTTCAAGTCCATGTGTGTTCTCTGGACGCTCAGGTCTGGAAAGTAATTACTAGAGGAGATGAGCCGATTTTGGACCAAATGATGCTGGTTAAAGATGAGAATCTTATGATGAAGAAGACTATCGGATTGTTGAAAAGAATCATCGTGCAAAAAGGGTCTTCTTCAAGCACTGAGTGAAGGAGACAAGCGGAAGATTCTAGGGTATGACACTGCTAATGAGATTTGGGAAGCTCTAAGAAGACTGTACTCAGGAAATGAAGATATCCAGAAAAACAGAATATTGACAGCACTCAAGGAGTATGAATCAGTTGCTCAGGGAAGGAATGAATCTCTGGAGGATTTCCACTCCAGGTTCCAGACGTGTGTGGGACAACTAGTCTTTCTGGGTGAAAAGATGGAGGACTGGAGAATCACTCACCGGTTCCTCCAGGCACTGGATCCTAGCTGGGATCACATAGCAATGGCTCTTCATGCTCAATCAGACATTAAAGCCATAACACTGGAAGAACTTGTAGCGAGACTTCAGTCACATGCTATCGTGTTCAAAGGGAAGACTGCCTCCAGAGAAGCTACAAAGTCCAAGTCTCTGGCACTTAAAGTTGAGAAAGCGTTTGAACTGGTTCAGACTGATGCTCAAGAGGATGATGACCTGGATGAATCCACTGCCTTGATCACCAGAGCACTAAGAATGACAAAACTGGACGCTATGAGGAAATTCAGAAAGTTTAACAAAGAAGACAACCAGAACTCACAGCCATCCAGTCAGAACATACAATCGACTGGCCCTAAGGACAAGAGGGACATCATATGCTGGTGGTGCCAGAAGAAAGGACATAGATCATCTGAGTGTTTGAGAAAGAAGGCAGGGAAGCCTGCCACTGAAAGAGATGGTAAAGCAATGATGGCTGCATGGGGAGATGAAGGAGAAGAGAGTGACTGTGATCTACCGGAGAATCGGGAAGTATGCTTGATGGCACTTGGAGATGACGCAGATAATGAGGTAACTTCTAACTCTTCTTCTAGAATGTCTCGTGCTGATTTATTAGAACTCCTGAAAAAACTAACAGATGTGAACGACGAAATGAGTAGTATATTGGAAGAGCAGAAAGTAGAAATTGCAGGTCTTACTGAAGAAAATCTCTTATGGTCAAGTACTGCTATAGAACTTCAGAATGCGATGAAAAAGAAATCTGTCAAGTGCAACAACTGTCCTGAGCTGAAAGAGGAAGTTAACCAATTAAGGAATGAGATACAGAAATTAGAAAAGGAGAAAACAGAACTGACTGATGAGCTGGGAAAGAAAAGTCAAGAGAACAAAGAACTGGTCACAGAACTAGACAAGTTAAGGCTGAAGAAGGTGCCTACTCTGAGTGAAAGATTTCGACCAGGTCTTGGATACGGTGCTGAGGAGAAACTCATAGCCTCCTCAAGTTCTGACAAAGTAAGCCATAGCCAGAAAGCTCCGAAAGATCATCCCAACGACCAGTATGTCCCGTTTGATGGTTCTAAGGCATATCAGATGTGGAAGAAGCAAGCAGACAACACTGGACCACTAAACTTCCAGGCAAGAAAGAGAGGGAAACCGTTCAGACCAGGGAACAGCAAGTACGTAAACCTGAGATCACACCGTGTTTGCTGGCACTGTGGTAATAATGGACATTACCGCAGAGAATGTGATAAGCTAGAAGCTGATAGGAAGAGGAATGAGATGTACATCGGGAACCGTGGTCAGGAGGTCAGGGGGAACCACAAGTGGAAAGAACCCATGAGGTCACAACAAAGGAACCCCCGAGGGTATGAATCAGCACCGCACTACCGTGAAGGACCCCCACAACACTGGGCTAGACAGAGACAATCTACGCCACACTATCAGAAGGAACATCCTCGATACTGGACTAGACAGAGACAGTCAACTCACATGGATTCACGAATCAAAGTTGGAGGACCTAGGGAAACCCCGAGAAGGAAGATTGACCTTGGATCAGAATGGAAACCAAACCCCACTAACAAATTTATTAATGCTGTTTCCTATAAATCTAAAGCAATTAAGCCCAAGTCAATCTGGGTTCGTAAGACTGATGTTTCCCTTGCAGGTAAAGAAGAAAGGACAGAAGTGGTTCATAGACAGTGCGTGCTCACTCCACATGACAGGGAACAAGGAGTGGTTTCTAACCCTCAATAAACATCAAGGAGGACCAATCACCTTTGGAAACAAGAGCAGAGGTGAAGTTTGTGGGATCGGTACTGTAAGTCTGTCTAGTACTACTCAAGTAGAAGATGTTAGTTTCGTCAGGGGCTTAAGTTATAACCTTTAAGTGTTGCTCAGTTATCAAAAAGGTAAAAATCGAATTATTTTCACTGACACTGATTGTTTGGTTGAGCGCATTGAGACAGGAAAGATTCTTCTGAAGGGAATAAGAAATAACAATGTCTATATGTTGATCACTCGTTTGAGCCAGAAGGGGACTTGTCTTGTGTCGCACTCAGATGATTCTGACTATGGCACAGAAGACTAGGACATGCCAGTCTACGTCTTCTCTCCAAACTCCAAAAGAAGAATCTAGTAGAAGGATTGCCCAGCGTGAAGGAATCTGAGAACGGAGTATGTGTTCCTGTGCCAAAGGAAAATGGTGAGAAGCTCCTTCAAATCAAAGACTGGGTGAGTTCCAAGAAGCCTCTAGACTTGATTCATATGGATCTGTGCGGACCGATGCGTGTCCAGAGTAGAGGAGGTAATCGGTATGTACTAGTCATTGTGGATGACTACTCAAGGTACACCTGGACTATCTTTCTTAGAAGTAAAGATGAAACTTTTGATGAGTTCGAAAATTGGAAAACTAGTGTTGAGCGATTACTTGACTTATCTATTATCTCACTACGTACTGACCATGGAACAGAGTTCCAGAACTCTCAATTTCTTGACTTGTGCAGACTGGAAGGTATAAGTCATAACTTCTCCGCTCCCAGGACCCCCCAACAGAACGGAGTGGTTGAAAGGAAAAATCGAACTCTAGAGGACATGACTAGGACCATGATGATAGCCAGTAATCTTCCTAGAAACTTCTGGGCCGAAGCACTACACGCGCATGCTACATCATCAACAGAGCCTATCTGAGACCAGGATTGACAAGACTCCATATGAGCTCCTCAGGGGTAGAAAACCAAATCTGTCTCACCTGCGCGTTTTCGGTTGCAAGTGCTATGTGCACAATAATGGTAAGGACAGTCTCGGTAAGTTTGATCCGAGAAGTGACGAAGGAACTTTCGTTGGATACTCATCCTCAAGCAAAGCCTACAAAGTCTATAATCATCGCTTGAAGAGAGTAGAAGAGTCAATACATGTCAGGTTCGATGAGTCAGTATGGGAGGAAAGTCTGTGAGAACTTTGGAGCTGACAAAAGATGAAATGATGACTTCGAACTGACCAGAGATGAATGGACTCCAGAGGAAGATCCTGTAGACGAACCAGTTCCTGTGCCTCAAGGAACAAGTGGAGGAGAAGGGTCATAATGACAACAATGCAGAAGATGTAGAATCTGACAAGGAAGAAGATACTGTGTGGAACCAGTAGCTGATGATGGACAAACAAAATGAACAGATGAGGATAATCAGTACCAACTCTGGTAGTGCTCCACCAGAGGAGAGAATACAGACACAGCAATATCAAGAGGTTCCCAGAACGAGTGGACGACAGAGTCATCCTCCGATCAGATTCGAGACTATCACACTGAACTTCCTAACCTGTCATCTCAGAACACTAGTGGTAATGGTCAAGTTGCTTTATTGAGTTACTGTGCTAACACTGCCTTTGTTTCTCTTGCAGAACCAAAAACGGTGACTGAAGCACTGAAGGATCCAGACTGGGTAGTAGCCATGCAAGATGAGCTCCACCAGTTCGAGCGCAACAAAGTCTGGGAACTAGTCCCTCGTCCATCTGACCGGACCATCATTGGTACCAAGTGGGTATTCAAGAACAAACTTGATGATCAGGGGAACATTGTGCGAAACAAAGCAAGATTGGTGGTCAAGGGCTATAACCAGCAGGAAGGCATAGATTATGATGAGACATTCGCACCAGTAGCAAGACTGGAGGCGATCAGACTGCTGATTGCATATGCTGCTTACCATGGATTCAAGTTGTACCAAATGGACGTTAAGACAGCTTTTCTGAATGGAATCTTGAAGGAAGAAGTGTATGTGTCTCAGACACCTGGATTTGAAGATCACCAGTTCCCGAATCATGTCTACCGATTGGAGAAGGCATTGTACGGACTGAAGCAGGCCCCTCGCGCCTGGTATGAGCGATTGTCCCAGTTCTTACTTGATCATGGATATACCAGAGGACAGGTAGACAAGACTTTGTTCTTACTGAAAAAGGGAAGTGATATACTAGTAGTTCAAGTTTATGTAGACGATATTATTTTTGGATCCACTAACACCTCTCTTGTCAAAGAATTTTCGGAGCTCATGAGAACAGAATTCGAAATGAGTATGGAAGGCGAACTCACTTTCTTTCTTGGTTTACAAGTGTCACAGGAAAAGGAAGGAACCAAGATCTACCAACAGAAGTACCTGAGAGAGATGATAAAGAATTTGGTATGGGCGATGCCAAACACTTCAGTACCCCAATATCCCCAAACGACTCGCTTGGGAAGGACGAGTCAGCTCCACCAGTTGATCAGAAACTTTATCGGGGAATGATAGGTTCACTTCTTTACTTAACTGCTAGCCGACCAGATATAATGTATAGTGTTTGTCTCTGTGCCAGGTTTCAGGCTGACCCCAGAGAAACACACTTGAAGGCAGTCAAGAGAATACTCAGGTATCTTAAGGGAACTGATAACTTGGTGTTGTGGTATCCTAGAGGAGAAACGCTGGAACTTGTGGGATACACAGACGCAGACTTCGCTGGAAGCAGAGTGGACAGGAAGTCGACTTCTGGAACAGCTCAATTTCTTGGCTCATGTTTAGTCTCCTGGTCCTCCAAGAAACAGAATTCAGTGGCACTTTCCACTGCAGAGGCAGAGTATATGGCAGCTGCTGCATGCTGCTCTCAGCTGTTATGGCTCCGACAACAGCTAAGTGACTATGGTCTTAAATTACTTTCAGTTCC
>QZGG01001668.1:0-56922 GCA_006409495.1 Sedum album
TTAACGTATCACATACAGCAAACTTAAGTCTTGGAGGATAAGTGAGCCAAATCTCAGGAGGAATTTCGGAGCCGAAAATCTCAGCAGTACCGGAGAGAAGACGTAGACGAAGAGGCGAATTGGGTCCAACCTCGATTCGAAGCTCGCACTCTTTCTCCAACTCGATTTGCCGTATGTTGGATGCCGGCGGCGCTGCCGGGGCACCAATCGCCGGACCACCGTATGCCATTGCGCCTCTCAATTTCTCTCTCTGGAAACTCAACCGCCAAAAGATCGCAACTTTACTTCTTTCGAAAACGCTTCACTAATGTATTTAAATAAATATCAAAATTGGGATAAAAGAAAATAGCTAAAGCCAAAACCCTAGACAGCGCAATTCAGGTAAAATTTCTCCCTTTTCATGGAATATTATATACATCTGTGGAAATTGATGGATAAAGTTTGAATCTTGTCACCATTTGTAAGGTTTCTCCAAGCTTTGATTGATCAGTAGTTGTGGTTTGCATTGCATAGGAAATGCTAATCTTGTTTATTTAAGATTTCCATAGGAATGGCCTTTTGTTGATGCTATCAGTCTTTGCTTCTACAAACAAGGATTGAATTTGAAGTGTATGGAATATTTCAGTGCTTTGTTGAGAAAAAGAAAATCTCGCTCGTACGAAAGGAAGTATTGAATAAGAACATATTTAGGATGGAGAATTGATAATAGTTCTTTGATCTGATCAATGCTAGAATGAGATTAAGTCTGGATTTTTGAATGATATTTTTACTGTGACTTCGTTGATTTTAAGAACTGTCTTCAAGTTTTCGTTGGTTGAAGGTAGAAAAATTCACATGATGTACCATTTATTTCTTTCTAAACTGCAATTTGCATCTGAAGATGTAGATAGTTAGTATCTTCTTGGAGGGCTCTAAATATTTTTTTGAGGACTATAATATCGGTAACCTTTTGGTACACAGTATATCTAGCATACATGTTATATATTTTGTTTTCTTTGCAGGGGATTTGAATATTACATAATGCAGAACCTCCAGTATTTTACGCAGAAATCCACCCTTCTCCAATAATGTGGTTAGGTTAATGCACTGGGATCGGCATACTTGGGGACTATGGGGTCATATGGATATCTTTGACAGCTGTGAAATGACAGACAAAGGAATTAAGAATCAGCAGGAAGCAATAAATATAAGAATTAAGCGACTCGAGTTTTAGAACTCGGATGGTCGAACGAAGCATGTCATTAGAACTTTGAAGAACGAAACTGACCTTTGGAAACGGAAGGAACCACGAAAACATGCATTGTGGCATTATTTGGAGGAAGATATAACTTGAGCGAGTAAAGTTTGGAGTCAAATGGGTTGCGCAAACACACGATGAAATCTCTTATGCCTGTCTCTTTTGCTAGTTTCTGCTTGAGCTCCCCAACTTCATTCCCCTTAAACGTGAAACAAGGCTTCTCAGCCATCTCCACAGCATCTCCGTTGTCATCAATCACATTGTAGTAAATCATCCTCTCATCGCCTGGTTGAGTAGTATGGTTTTCTCCCTCCTGTCGAATTCCCACAAGTTTCTGAGGTGTTAACATTCAGATACAAAAAGAAGATGCAGCTGACATAACATTACGTAGCATTATAGTGCACCTGTTGCGGTGAAGAGTACAAGACGGATTGTAGAGTACGGATTCATCATCCTGAAGTGGCTGAGGCGGAGGCTTAATTTTGTTGACAGCATCAACAACTTCGACGTCCCAGAGAATCCACTCCTGTGTTACGGATCTTCTAGGTGTATCATGTGTGACCGAGTTTCTAATTGGGGGCAAACCTCCATTAGCCCTCAAGAAATGACCCATTGCAGTCCTGAGCTTGACCTCAACCCCATCCCTGATTGGCTCCCATTCAAAAAGGGAGTAATCCGCAACCTGGGACGGTGATGTTTGGGTGACCCTTCTCCCTGCAACGCCTAGGAGATAGATTTCATCAGATGCGGTAAGATATTTACGCATGCAGCTCTTGAAACGTATGGTATTCTTGTTAGGAACAAACTCAACGCTCCAAACGGCATTAGGAGATTTTCCATCACGATCCAGCCACACAGACTCACCGTCCGGGTGAGCAAGAAGGTATTTATCATGGTAGCTTCTGAGACGCACCGTCTTGGCCTTACGAAAAAGGTCCATTACAAATATCTTATCTACGGAATTCTTCAGCTAGAGATCAAATACCTTAGAAAATGGTTTGCAGAAATGCTGAATTGTTATCAATGGCTAGATGTTTTCGGATTCAATAATGCAGATTATTTTTTTCTGAAAGGAAATAAGATGTGGTGATCGTGAAGGAAGATGTGCAAAGCAATACAGGTGAGATACTAAATGTAACCTGTCACCTGACCGTTTTTGAGGTTATCAACAAAATCCAACAAATTGTCGATTTCATTCTCCTCCCTTGTACAGAACATAACATTTTAGTTTCTGTTGAAACATAAATAGATGTAAACACAATTGATATTAACTGCGGAAATTTCTCTATAGTTTGTACACAAATGTTCAATGCGTACTAATGTGCATAGCTCATCAACTTATCAAAGAAAAATACCTAAAACATTTAATGTCCGGACAAAAAGATACTCCCTAATACACACGAAATCAATGCATTTGTGTACGCATTTGTTGGCATGATTTGGTTTGAGGTTTCAAACAAAACTACATAAATGATTAATAAATGAATTAGAAAAAAATATAGAAAAATGATAATTTTGTTTGGACGTGCTTAAATGGTGAGATTTCTATATACATTTTTCAGAACATGTGCCAACTGGCAGAAGAGCTGAACAAAGCACGAGGAAACTGGAATCAAAGTAAGTTGTCTGAGAGCTGCACGCCAAGAACAAAACCCAACAAGCATCCATGAAAGCAATCATATGGACCTTCAAAATTCATGTCTGTTTGTCTCCTCACTCCCCACCACCATTACACTTTTCCATCCTCATTATCCCCACCACTCTACACTTATCCAAATCACTCTATAAAAACTGTCATTTACTTAAACCACAACTCACTCAACCTACAAGCCTTTTTGAATTTAGAAGATGGAAAAGAGAGCAGAACATCTCACATTTCTTGCTCAAGGAGGAATAATGACATTGACGGTAGCAGTCGCGTGGTTGAAGCCTTCGTTCGTAGCGGAGCAATGGCGAACATGGGTGTTTCTTATACTAAATTTGATCTTATTGGTCATATTCTTGAGCTCCGGCAAGAATGCTGATGAAAAAGCAAATGCCGATTGTAAAAAAGACGCGAAGAGGATTGTTAAACAGACATTGGTGACTCAATGTGATTCGAATGACGATGAAATAATGGGAAATGAATGCGGAAAAAGGACGGCGGAGAAACCAGATAGCAAGGAGAGTAAAGAATACAATGATGAGGAGGAGGATGAGCTGAATGAAAGAGTTGAAGCTTTCATTATGATGTTTAGACAGCACCTGGTGGCTGATGCTAAAATTACTAGACACAGACAGTTGTGCGCTGTCTAATTTTCATTAAATAAAAAAACAGTGTGTAATGGAAATGTTTCATTTTGATTCAAATATTCAAGTTGGAGTTATTTTGTGCTCTTTTTTATTTTGATAAATTACATTCTAAAAATAATTAAATATTCCTTTTTTTCCTTTCATGATTTTTTGTATGCAAAATATAATTTCGATACTTAATTTTGCACCACCGCAAACGACTTGAATCCTCTCGGAATCGCAAATTCACCAGAGCGTATACCCTCCGCCGCCTGGACTGAATCGTATGTTTAATTTGATCTGTTTTTCGATTTGAAGCTCTCTCTTTTAGCCAATTGATGGTTTATATTGTGTTTGATTGATTGCTTGGTTGCTCAATTAGGTTGCTAGGTTTAATTAGGGTTGCAAACGGAAGGGTGAAATATGTGATTCATATTTCGACAATCAAAAGACCAACTTTGTTGAAATATCGAGTATGATGATAAATTTTCCATCTGACGTTGGTCATTGCTTATGGCTTTGGATTTTACGGTGTTAATATATAGGCTTCAGGTGTCATATCGTGAGTTTTATTTCTGAACTTGAGCGTGATCATGTATTTATGAATTCTGATGCATTTTCTTTGGATGGATTTTATCACTAGAAATCAGAATGAGAGCTAAGACGTGGGTAGCTTTTTTTGAAGTGTAACAATTTTATCATTAGTTAGATGTTTCCCGGGACATTGTATGTCTGGTATTATAATTTATATCTGTGCATTGTCTCACTGGCGTGCTATTAATTATTTTGGGGGTTGTGGTGTAAATACAGTCACGTGCAATCTCAAGTTCGAGGAGAAGGCAGCAGTAAGAGCTCACAGCAAACGATGTTTTCACGTATCTGAAGGATGTATAAGGCATTTAAAGGCATTTTCCAAGACCAGGGAGAAGAACATGATCAGTTCCTTGGAGTCATGAAAGACTTGAAGGCTCAAAGGTGAGTATATATTACTTTTCAGTTTCCTTTTATTTCAGTTGTATTGGTTCCTGATAGTTGTAAGCTCAAATTTGGTTTGTGTGAACTGTGATCCCAGAACATATACAGTTGAAGTGATACAGAGGGTGAAAGAATTATTTAAAGGGCATAACCACCGTGTACTTGGTTTTGACACCTTTTTTCCAAAAGAATATGAAATAATTCGAGGATAAAGAGTGTCGAAAATGAATAAGATACTGGTTTTCTTAATAAGATTAAGGCACTTTTGATTTCAGACTTGGAGTGAAATAGTGTGAAAGTAAGAGTTTTGCAGAGTTACATTATGATTCAAAATGTTAGGAGATGAAGTTATTTTATAATTCTACATTATGTAAAAGTTCTGAAATTCCACGGTTTGCTAAAAGGTCAATATTTAAATGGAAGATAAATGCTTCATTTTTCATTCCGTGATCAGCTCTTTGTAAACTTATTAGGATATTGCTTTATGTTTTTACTGAAACGTTTTCAGCATGATGAACATGTGTACAAATCATTTTAGAGATACTGAATGTGTATTGCAAGGAGCACAAGGGGGTCAATGCGGTATATTAGAGACAAAATTACTATTTTCAAAGTGATGTGAGAAATTACTGTGTTTTCGTAACATATTCTTCTGAACAGGTTGCCATGTTTGATGATTATCCTGACCTTCTTGATGACTTCACAAGGTTCTTGCCAGAATATTTAGCTGCAGCTGCAATGCTCCAAGCACCATGGTATTGTAGTTCTTTACTTTGTTATGACGTATGACAAAGAAGCTCTGCAATTCCACTTTAAAGAAATATACGGTCGACAAGGTAAAGACAAAAAGACTTTTATGTGCTATTATATTTGTTCAACAATAATCAGTGTAATTCAGGAAAAAAACTGTAGGAAAGAATGGTCAATAGGTATTTTTTGACTTTTGCAAATTTTGAACTCTACAAGTCTGCATCTTATTAAACCATTATTTCCATCAGGATTTACAGAATAGATCAAAGTGTGGTTATACTGTGATGTGTATACACACTGACCTTGGATGTCCTGGATGCTCACTAAACTGTGTATATCAAAGATGGAGATGGAAGGTGTTAGTGAGGTGCTATTAGCTACCTATGCTTCATAGAAATGCTGTCTTAAATATTTGATATGGCTGTCTATTTTTGAAGCAGATATTTGTAATTTTAAATTTGATGATGCAGGATATGAGGAATGGTCGTAAATCGTAATTTCCCTCCAGTTAAGTTACATATGAAAAAACTGATACTTGCACCATCTTTATAGTTTACACTGTGACTTATATGAAAAGAAATGTTGATTATGCACATCTAGGATTGATTTAAATTTTACAGCTATCTTCATTTTTGTTAGCATCTATTATGTTTCAGAATAGAAAATAAAACTCAGAGAAATATAATTTCACACTTGACATCAAAAATTTATTGGTGCAGGAGAAACTCAAAATGATGTCAACAAGGAGCAGGCCCTGCCGAGCTCCCTCTGTATTAAAAACCTGTTGCAGCCACCAGCATCTCGAACAGGAGGGACAATCCTTACCAACCAAAACAGATTCATCATGGTTTTTACTTCCATTTTCTTCACCTTTTCAACATGTACCATTTGAGTCTCATCTTCTTCTACTATGGTCCCAAGCTTGGACGAGCTGAACAAGTTTTCAGTATCCTTTGGGGATTCTTCTGGGGAAGGCTTCTTGCTGGCACACAATAGTACAATCCACCATGCCTTCCTACGCGCTTTCCTCACGCTATTTGTGTTTGGTTCGCTATTTGTGTTTGGTTCGAATCTCATTCTCTGCACCATCTATGATCAGTTTAAGCCTTGACGCGAAGCGGAGTAGGATGTGACTTATCTGTATATTAAGGAAGAAGTTGGCAAGCTTTACAGATAATATGACTAGTTGCTGTATTATATAAATTTATAAGCACTTTGGGTCACCTTAAACATAAAGTCTTAACTTTAGCTGTATAAAATGAATTATCATCATCTCAGTCATGATACAAACCTAGTGTGTCCTAGGAAAACTAAGTTGCAACAGCTCTGAACCATGTTCATGTTTCTTCAAGTATTTCACTTCAGTATAAGGATTGCATAATATGTATAAACGAGGTGCACTTAACAGACTTTTGTCAACAGATACATGCTACAAAAAGTTGCTAAAAGGAGCACGTTTCTGACATAATAACATGGTTGGGTCCTTTGGAAATCATTACGATTATTTTCTTTGGTGGCATTTGATTTACTAGGGCCAAATGATGGGGTTGACAATGGTCTGCCACAAAACAACCACTGCAATTATAATTATATTTGAAATTCTGATACCATTGTCAACTTAATCTGCTGTTACCAACATAAGAACATATAGTCATGGATGGTTATGATGAAAGAGTGCACTCGGTTTTGACAAAGCTTATACTTTTCATATTACTGTTAGGAAAATACCATAATCACCAAAAATTACAGAATCCTAAAATCTTGTGTTTTAGGTTTTGTGAGCATTGAAAATGTTTGGTAAATTTTTCAAAAAATATCAGAATACCCTCCAAAGAGTAAGCACTGAATCTAACACAGCTGTTAAGCTATACTGAATCAAAAAGGAATTTCAAATATTTTAATCATTTTATAGGTTCTACTCCAAATTTCATCATGCCCATTTCAAAGCTCATCAAGTACTCTTGAAATTGCATCAACTTGGTGATCCCCACAAGTCTCCACTAAACAACTTTTTCCTCTTTTTCAAAAAAAACAACATGAAAACCCACATCTTCTATACCAATCCAATCCCCAACCCATCCCATAAAACCAAAGACAACATGTCCTTCTTTATCAACAATGTAACTTAAAACAACTAATTAACAACAAGGCTTTTCAACCAAAGGAATGTCAACCTTCCCATTACCCAACTTCCTCTTAGGCTTAGCTGCCTCCAACAATGAAACCACATCCCTCATTGAAGGCCGGTCACCCGGATTTTTACTAGTGCAAAGCAATGCAATTCTCAACAAAATCATCATCTCCTCCCTTACAGGACTGCACCCTGCTCCTGCATTTTTATCCAATATTTTTTCTATTCCTTCTTTGCCATTCTTCATTTCGGACCGCACCCAATCGACTATACTTTTCCCTTCTCCGAACTCCGCCTCCACCGATCGCTTTCCGCTTAGGATCTCCATTAACACCACGCCGTAGCTGTATATATCGCTCTTCTCATCCACTTGCAATGTGTACGCGTACTCTAAATCAAATCAAACAAAAAAAACAAATCAGTAACATTTGTAAATAAATCGAACCCTGTCCGATTTTTGAAACAAAAGTTGAAAAAATGAAAAGTGAAAGTAAAAGAAGATTCAGAATCATCACGCGAATAAATTGATGTTGAAACATCTTGTTGGTAAAGTTGCTGGCGCCAAAAAAGTGAAAGCAAATTGATGCATGCAGATATAGTAACGAATTATTCCGTCGCTAAATAACTAGTTTCGTTGGTATTGTAACAGTTTTATTTGAAAATACCTGGCGCGATGTAACCGTAGCTACCGGCAATAACGGACATAGACTCATCACTCATGATCAACTTGGCCACGCCAAAATCCGCGACTCGAGCCTCCATTTCTCCATCCAATAAGATATTACTCGGCTTCAAGTCACGGTGGACGATCACCGGATCACAGTCATGGTGCAAATAGCATATCCCCTGAGCTACACCAACCGCAATTTTGTACCTAGTAAGCCAGTCCGCTACTCCCTTCACATTCCCATGAAGCAAGTCATCCAAGCTTCCATTCGGCATGTACTCGTATAGTAACATTGTTGTTTCTTTGTTACTACAACAACCTAATAGACGCACAATGTTGCGATGTCTGACGTTTCCTAAGACTTCTACTTCGGATAAAACTCCGCGTTTGTGGCGGAACATGTCTTTATGTTTGCCCCATAATTTTTTAACAGCTATGGCTTCACCTCCTGGCATTTCAGCTCGGTAAACTGTCCCTGCACCTCCCATTCCGATGACTTTATCACTCGCTGAGAGGCATTCCAACACGTCGTCTGCTGTGAAGTTTAGACGCTGGAATGCTGTCAGCTTTAGCGGACCAAGCTCAGTTTGTGCCAGATAATGCCGATGGTGGTGGAAACATCGCGTTCCAGCAATCACAATGAATAGTCCGATCCCAAACGCTGCAGCCATGATCCACACGATCGCTCCAGCAGATTTCTTAGGCTGTTTTTGAGCCTGATCATTTTGCGTATCTACAAAGCGATCAGAGGCAGAGGAGGAGCAGGGGCTGGTTAGGACACTGCCGCATAAACCGTTGTTTCCGGCAAACGATGATGGATGTAAATTTGTGAAAACTGTCCCAGATGGAACAGTTCCTGTCAACAAATTATATGACACATTAAAACTCTCCAATGTACTGCATTTTTCAAAACTCGAAGGTATCGTTCCGGAGAGTTTGTTATATGATAAATCGATATCCGTGATGGATGGCAATGTCGAAATCTCCCATGGGATAATTCCTGTCAATAGATTCTGTCTGAGATTCAAGCTTAGAAGCTTTGTGCAATGCTCAATGTCCCATGGTATGCTCCCATTCAATAAATTCCCATCAAGCTCTATTTTATACAAACTTCTGCAGCCTTTGAAATCCGGAACTTGTCCGATCAGCTTCGATGAGCTAGCACTAAGAATCTGTAGATTCGGCGCATTCCATATATTATCCGGCAATCGGGTTTGGAACACATTTTCTGAAATGTTGAGATTCTCTAACTTCATAGCATTTCCCAAGTCTCAGGAATGGAGCCAGACAATCTGTTCTTGCTTAAATCAATGTAAATTAGATTCTCAAGCTGTCCAAAACCGTAAGGAATTGTACCGTTTAATTCATTGTCTTGAAGTCGAAGACGGACTAATGAGGAGCAGTTGGCAATTGAAGGTGGAATATTGGATATGAATTTGTTGGAGAAGAGAATGAGCTTGGTTAGCTTGTAACCTGAGCATAGACTAACCGGAATGGGGCCAGTGAGCTGGTTCGTAGAGACGTCGAGCTTTACGAGCTTGCCATTGGCTCCTAGTTTTGCTGGTAAGGTGCCTGTGAGTGAGTTGTTCCATAGAAGTAATGTATCAAGGTGTGGTAGCTCTCCTATAGCCTCGGGTACTTCTCCGTTTAGTCGGTTGCTCATCAAACTCAACATCGATAACTTCATTAACGTAGCGATACCTTCGGGTATGGCTCCAGTTAGGCCATTATCGGATAAATCGAGTACTTTCAAATTCCTCATTTTTGAAAATGATGATGGAATTTCATCAGAAAACTGATTCTTGAAAAGAAGTAATGTATCAAGCAATGTAAGATTCCCAAGCTCTGGTGGAAGATGTCCTGAGAGATCATTATTCGACAAGTCTAGATACCTAAGCTTCCAGAGCTTCCCCATTTTCGGAAGGTAACACTCCGGTAAGCTTGTTGTATCCCATTTCTAACCGTTCGAGCTCAATCAGACCGCTCAATGTGGTAGGAATTTCTCCTTCCAATAAATTTCCAGCCAGGCCTAAATACTTCAGTTTTGGAAAACTTCCATAAATGTCCGGAATTTCACCTTCAAAGTAGCTTCCGCTAAGATTTAACTTCTCAAGCAGTGGAAGCTTCACAATGTCCTCCGGTAGCGGTCCGACAAAGCTGTTACTATATGCATCAAAGCTCTTTAATGACTCCATTTTGGAAATTCCGGGAGGGAAAACAGAACCGAAGTCATTATGGTTTACGTCAAGTGTCTTCAACCGATTGAGTCTAAAAATGACATCAGGAAAAGGACCTGAGAAGGAATTCCAGCTTAAATTCAAGTGCACCAAAGTCGAAAGGGACGCTAGATCATCAGAAATAGACCCTGAAAGATTACGATTCGAAAGATCCAGCGACACGACTTCCCACGTTCTATGATTGCACTTAACACCAGACCAAGAACACCATATCGGTGCACCGGCCGTAGAAACATTATCAGACACTGCATGATCATGATCCCAATCCTTTAAAGTATTTTGAGGGTCATTGAGTGATGACTTCAAGGACAGTAAAGAGTCTAGTTGAGTGGCAGCTGAAGCAAACTGATAAGTAACAATGAGCAGTAAGCTGAAAATGAAGATGAAGGTGGCAGCTGCTAGTGGCTTCATGTCTATGGTTGATTGCTGAGAATAGGAGATATTGAAGAAGCTGAAATTGGTAAATTTAAGGCCAAAATGGTGATGATGGAGTTTGCTTTAAGGAGGGAGATTGATGATGAGCTTGGGATTGGAGTGATGGAAGGATATGATGAGAAAGGATTGAAATTATGAGATAGGAGCACTCTCTCCCACTCCAAAACCCCACTACTACTCAAATTCTAAATCTGTATAACATGTTTCTTTGTTTCTAAGATTTGTAATTTGTATTTGTGTTGTGTTGATAGACATTAGACAGTTGTTGTTACCTTTTTTACTCTGTAATGCTTCTTATTCTTCAGCTTTTACTTTTGTTGTTGCTGGAGTTTACTTTTCATCATTCCTCTGCTCCTTTAATTCATAAAAACATCATGTGTGTACAGCATTCTTGTTTCCTTCCTTGGGATTGCAAAATTATAAATTATGATGTCAATTAATAATCAATTTAATCACATCATTATATTAATCAAAAACATGGATTAAAATGATGTCACTATATCTTAGTACCAAATTTAAATGTCCATCTATATCCTAACTTTTATACAGTAAATGTTGAACTAATGTGTTGTTGGTAAAAAAATTAACAGTATTACGGTTGGTGTTTCGTGTTTGTCGTCGCTATTCATTCTGTTGTTGCATAAAATTTTAATTTTAGTTTGTTGACATGTCAAAGTCTAGTTTGTTAGCATAAGGAATGTTAGAAGTCGGTTTATGATGTTCATCAGCTACCGGATTTTCAAATGTCAGTTTCACCTTTCTAAAGAGTAGTTCGTTGCAAATAGTGAATAATTACACTATCAATTGATGTTAACAAATTTAATCATTTATTGGCAACCAACGCCTTCTTTAATGAAATAAATATATCAAAATGCACATTCATACCTGCAAACAGTTATATTCACTCATGTACATATATAGCAAAACTGGATTGTGTCAATATCACTCACTAGGTCACTCATGCATGCCTTCATTTTCCATTAAGTTGGATACTCAGTTCGCGTGTTATACGATGGACCCCCAGCTTGAATCATGGGGTGCTCTTTGTCTGCATATCATTTCTAATTGGCCATGCTTTCTAACCTTTACTACCCTCTATCCACTCTCTACTCAACACTCTACACGTACAAAAGCATCTTAGCCATTACACACTCAAAATCACTTTCATTCCAATTCTTACTCAACCATTTGATGACCACTCATGCACGTCATGCATGTCCGTGTTTTCCTTAAGCCCGAACTTCAGGCTCAAAACTCTGGCCCAGACTTCAGGCCCAAACTTATTTGTTGTATCGAACAACATCACACGTTTCTTATTCTCACCTTGTTCATATCAACATATATTAATCGAGAAGTCTAACGAAACAAACATTAGTGTCTTTACGGCCGTATCCTCGTCCGCCACGTGTCCTCCTGCCGAGTCATCTTCCTTCTCCGAACTCTGTTTCTCATTCATGTTAAATTAACCCAACCAAAACGTTTCAATCCAATCCCCAAACCCTCCGCATCAATCCAAATCCACAACAACCCTAAACATTTCAGTTTTCAATCATGCGGAGGTCGTTCGGCGGAAAACACGGCGGGGAGGCGGCGGAAGCGGAAACATGCTCAGAACACTCGCTAGAACCGTTTCTCGGACCGCAATCCAAGAACCCTTTTCCTCATCTTCCTCGATCAACAAAACCATAAAAACCCCCACGTCACCTTCTAGAAATAACAACTGTCATAACAATGTTCTGTCTCTGTCTTCACCCACTGCCTCAACTGCTAACAACTCTCCATTCATCACATCGCCTCTCTCGTGGCGGTCTCGTTCTTCGAATTCTCTTTGTGGTGGTGATGAGTTAGACTGGGTGTGTGTTGATGGTGATGATGGTAATTCTTGTTCTGACTTTTTTGATGATCATTTTGTACTTGGCCCTGCACCTTCTAGACACGAAGCTCAATCTGCTGTCACTGCCCTTCAGCAGTACGTTTCCTTTTCCCGTTTTTTGGCAACATAATTTCAATACGTGTTTTAATCAAGTTAGGTTCTTGTAGTCTGTTGAAACAAGTTAGCTTGATTTTTCATGAGTCCATTTCTGAGTCAGAATATTACTTTCATTTTGCGGAATGCGAACAAATGTTACAAGCATTATATTGATGAATTAGGCATAGTGGTGAAACTAAGGGAGGCAGCATTAATTGCTAATTCTAGGGGACACTATGGTTTTTGACCTTTTTAGATATGTTTATGTTGAAGAGCATGACTTGTTCCAAAGCAACCGTTGAGTTGTTCTTGAAAGTTATTTTTTGTTTGGATTCTATGCAAGTTTTAGTCTATTGGATAGTTTTCTATTTGGCTGAAAGTGATGTCGAGTAATATGATTATCAGGGTTTTGTACTTGTTTTATCGTCTTATCTAGGATATGTCTTCATTGCCACGTTAAAGATGCCGTGTTGATGCATGTTAGGTTGTCGATGAGTGTTGTCAATACTAATTAAATTTGTGCAAATGGGAATGTAAAATTGTTTCGCTATATTTGCTCATCATTATATGTAGTTTTTTCTTGTCACTATTAGTCAAGTGTACAATTACTAAGTAATTTGTGGACACATGTTTTAATTATGATTTTTGCTCATGTGAAGCATCTCCATTAATGTTGCATTTGTGTAGGGTTATTGAAACAGCATCATTCTCCCAATTTGTGAGAGATAAATATGGTACAAGTACAGACACGGAAATATTAAGCCGTGCAGTGAGTCCAATAGGCTTTGATCATAGGGCTTCATCAGATTCAGATTGGTTTGAGCCGTCATTGCAGCTGTGCAGCACAAGAGCTTTGCATTCTTATGGGTCTGGTACAGTTTATGACGCTTTCCATTTACTGCAAACCGAGCCGTCTGTTCAGGTACTTGTTTAAATGTGAAAGAGGTATTCTGTGATCATTTTGAGGTATTGTGAATTTGCGATTTTTTGTGATTTGGATATCGACATCAGTATGTTTTATGCACCCTACAATTTTCAAAAAGTTTCTGATCACAATGCTTGTGTGGAGCAGAGGATGGTTATATCATTGTCATCTGATCCAGCAGTTTGGAATGCTGTTCTGAACAATGAGGTGGTCCAAGAGCTCAGACAGGCCTTTTCTCCAGGTTAGCTCCATTACTAATGGTATAGAGGGATTTGTTATTTGTGAATGCCTACAGTCATCAAACTGACAAACATTGTTTCAGATACCGACAATATCACTATCGTGGAAGAAGATTCTGATGACTCTGAAGCAGCTGCGAGCATTCTAAAGTGGCTGTTTGATAACACTAAGGCAAAACTCATGGAAATAATAGACATAATAAACAGACTCGTCAATGACTTGTTTCAGCCTTTTGAAGGCGATGATAAGACTACATCAACAGACCCCTTTGAGGAGAAGCTCAGGTACTCGCTGATGCTTACTGTTGTAGTTCTGCTGATCGTAGCCGTTGCCCGATCTAAAAGGGCATAATCTCTCAATTCGACGACATCACAATAAATAGATATGGTACCCTTGCATCACTTCAGGAATGATGCACACACCATGGATGCTAGGACACTTGAAGTAATATTAGTGTCTTGTTTCAGAATGTAAATATTTTGACCAACAGCTTTTTCTTTTGTACATATCTCATGTTGCAGAACTAGACATGTTCATAAATTTGGCTATTTAGCCAAACCTTTGTGTGCATGTTTATGCTATTGTATAAATAACTAATCTTATTTTAATCCAAGTGTCATGCATCATAATTAAGCATACTTGAAAAAAGGAAATTCTTTATTTTGTGAATAATTTGCAGAATCAAAAGAATTCTACAAGCAGGCAATTGCCTTTTATTGAAATGCCATTACACAATGGTCTCAAAAAGCAAGCACTGCAGCAGCAATAACTACTGAAGAGCATGCAACTGCAAATGTCCCTCCCTGCTTCATAGCTGCACCACGCTTGTGATTGTGACACTCCGGGTCTGAAGGGTTACGTTTACAGTGTTCACGATCTGCTGCAACTGAAAATACACAAGTAACTTGTTAAACATTTATTGCACTTTTGCGTATTACTGATCGATATGAACACAAAATATACAACATGATATACTTACTGACTACATGAAGCTCGTCCGTATTCGCCATTGCAACCTCAGAGGAAACAAGAAGCACAAGAAGCAGAAGAAAACTGAGAAACACTTTTTTGCTCACCATTTTCAAAAATGAACAAGCTGATTCAGTATTTAACTAAGGATTGTGTATATATGTGTTAGATAGATGGTTTTAAATGGTGCATCAGTAGCCTCTATATATAACAAAAAATAAAAGCAGCATTTGTCACTTTTTCCACAATTCTTAAGACTATTCAACTAATAGTAATTAAGAACTAGTCCACTTATTGTAAATTTTCTAAGTCAATTTCATAATGGGTGACTTCTACCGAGTGGTGGTGAGTCTTTTGAATCCATATTCCATACTGCCTACAACTAATTACATTTTATATTTAAAATTTTAAAATTTAAATTTATTAATAAAACGACTTAGTATTGATCTGTATTAGTACAAAACGACATAATTTTAATAAGCTCTAAATTTAATATTTATAAATTATTACGAAACAATGTAATTTTGATAATTCAATGTTTGCAGCACATGATATCAATCGGTGACTTTGTGCCACAAAATGGTTGAAATTTTTTACACGCCAACTCTGTTGGTATCATTTTCCTCATTCAACGTAGAAGGAAACATAACATTCTAGTCCAAAAGTCCACTAATCGCTGCCCCAACCAACAACGGCCGACCGGGTTCTTAAACCGCCACTAGCCACACCCGCCCGAATTCATGGACCCACCCGAGAACGGCCCAATAGCTAGCACTCCCGCTCCACATACCAACCCAATTACAATAGGCCCGATTTCATTACCCGACCCACATCTCCTCGGGTCGGAGGCGGCGTGCACTGTATAAACCAATGCAAATGTGGCAATGCCTTTAAGAACTGATGAATCCTGACAACTCGGGTGCAATGGCAAATGCCGGAACGGGTTGAGTGAATGCGAATGCTTTGAAGATAAGGGAAGCTAATGTGGCGCCAGTCATTTGTGATATCCAGTGGAAAATGGCGAATGGGACGGTGATATGGCCTCCTATTCCTATTGCTAGGCCAAACGTAACTGCTGTTACACGTGGCATATGCTCAATGTTCCAGAAACACTCGGAATGTTGTAAGTGGTTGATCATAAATAACACTATCACTGGCTGGAAAATATGTGTTGAACATGTTTTTGGCACTTCTTGTTGAACTCAATGTACTTTAAGTATTAACGATTTCAATATGCAATCGTGGTTATCATGTTCCCTGCAACTGATGGTGATGGACCATTGCACATTTACCAATATGTTTAGCAGACAAAAGAGTTCCATTTTTAAAATCTCGTTGAGGCAATTACATCATCAAACAAAAATGTTGCTTATATTAGAAGCCGCAATTCACGCCCAAATGCAGCAATCACAAGTTCCCCGACAACCCACCAATTTGTTGGGATAAGTTTCCGGCAACTCAGTTTACCAAACTGTCTTAGACTGTGGACTAAAACAGTAAAACTCTAGTTTTGCAACAACAAAAATTAAGCGTAGTACCTTAGAGTAATATGTTCTTTTTGATAGAGATATTATTACATGTCAGAGTGTTTTAGTAGTAAGCATATTCGTATCACTTGTTAATCTTTAGAAACTTTGAAAATGTGTTCACTTGTATATTTTAACATTCCTCGATAAGTTGCGTGATTTATAGAATAGTTTTTGTTATCGCAATCCAACGCTGTTTGTTTTTTCTAAGTAGCCAATAAAATAAGAACAGACAAGAACAGGAAGCTACCGGTTCCTGTCCCCGAAATTCATTTTGTTTCCTGCTTCTCATTCATGCATATTCAAAGCTTTGTCGGCCAGTTTAAGCGACAAAACTTTCTTACTTTCATTTATGCTTCTCTTTACTTCTTCTCTGAGATTGCACAGTTTACCAGCTGATACAACCAAATGAGCTTTCAGTCATTTTTCGATGTATCTATCAGAATGCCTTGTTTTCTCCTTTTCCTCTTTCAGTTCATCTTCAGCTTCTCCAGAATGGAACAATGTAGTGCTCGGTCTTTGATCCCCTCTAATCCAGTCTATCGCTCCAGGACGACAATCAAAGATTTATCTCAAGCTGAAAATACAAATCAGAACTCATTTATTCCGCCGGATCAAGACTTCCAACATACTTCACCCAAACCGACTCCAACAACGGAACCAGCAGCTCAGCAGTATCATCAAACTAGTGAAAAGGAGGAAAAATCAGGTATACTTCAAAACAAAAAATATCTGTTAGGAACAAAAATATAAAAAAATATCTTTTATATATATTTGCTCTTGAAATTTTTCATCATTGTAAATATGGCTTCTTCATGCAATGCAGGGAGTTACGGTACTACCGCTACTTCCTGTCAAGTGGTTCCGAAAAAGACTGCAAAATCAGTCAATGTAATTAGTGATGATTTCTACAGGCTTATAATTTTCTGAAGATTTTTTTCAATAAGTGAATACCATTTGTAGGTAGATGAAAAAAGGAAAAGCAGACCGGCGGAAAAGTGTCAAGTAGAGCCAGCAGATTACGAGCCACCGCGTAGGAATCAACCAGTTCACAACAGACGCCAAACCTAGAGACTATTAGTTAGAGCATCCGCACCAATACGATCTTGTTGAGGAGTTTTTCTCCAGAGGAGCTCATTTCTGAAATGCTCCTCAAAGATACGCTCCTCTACTGAGGACCCGCTTTAATTATTTGTAAAAAAATTCCTGTTATATTTTTTGTATAATCTTTCTTACGTGGATGGACACATCACACGTGCAGTCGCTGAAGGACACGTAGGTTTAGGGAGATCGACGCGGATCGTTATCATAAATGGTTTGATAAAAACAAATCTATAACGATCGAAATAAACCTTATAACTGAAGAAATAGAACAACAATCGACGGAATCAAAAAAACATGGGTAACAGCTTTTGTGTCTTCTGCGGATGCATCGACCAAGCCAGCGTCGGAATCGTTGAGAAGTGGGGCCGCTTCAACAGATTGGCTCATCCTGGACTCACCTTCTTCAACCCCTTTTCCGGCGAGTGGCTAGTCGGCACTCTCTCTACCCGGATCTCCTCCCTCGATGTCCGCATCGAAACCAAAACGAAGGTTTCTTAAATCCTCTGTTTTTGAAACCCTGTTCGCATTATTTTTACATGTTTGGATAATTGGATCTGACTACGATGTTTTCTGTGTTTAGGATAATGTTTTTGTGCAATTTGTTGTGCTCAATTCAGTACCGTGTGGTTAGAGAAAATGCTGATGATGCGTTTTACGAGCTGCAGAATCCTAAAGAGCAGATACAGGCTTATGTCTTTGATGGTGACTTGTTTCGAATTCCAACTTTTAGATGTTTTTTTACTTATAATTTCGTAAGAGGAACTTATATTGATATTTTGCGTGTAGTTGTTAGGGCTTTAGTCCCGAGAATGGCCCTTGATGAGTTGTTTGAACAGAAGGGGAAGTTGCTAAAAGTGTGTTGGAGGAGCTCGAGAAGGTACATGTTTTATGTAGATTTTTATTTCATTCCAAACTTTAGTTTGTTGCACGATTGATCAATGGTGAAGGACTTGAGCTCCTAGTGTGATCATAAGTTTGTGTTTTGATATTATGCGGTGATGACCACTTATCAGGTTATGGGAGCCTATGGTTACAGCATTGAGCATATATTGATGGTTGACATTATCCCCGATCCTGCTGTCAGAAAAGCTATGAATGAGATAAATGCAGGTCAGACTGTTGCCAATGCGTTCATTTCAAGTAGTGTCGCAAAACATAATTTGGATATTCAGTTTCGCTGCTAAGACTTTTATTCAGCCTTTTCATGATTTTTTACCTGACATTTTGAAGCTGATCTTGTTTGCAGCACAAAGGCTCCAACTGGCCAGTGTGTACAAGGGTGAAGCTGATAAGATTCTTCTTGTAAAGAAAGCGGAAGCTGAAGCGGAAGCAAAATATCTTGGTGGTGTTGGAGTGGCAAAGCAGAGACAAGCAATCACAGATGGGTTAAGGGAGAACATTGTGAATTTCTCTGACAAGGTTGAGGGTACTTCAGCAAGGGAAGTGATGGATCTGATCATGGTTACTCAGTACTTTGACACAATTAAAGACCTTGGCAACTCTTCCAAGAATACTACGGTTTTCATACCACACGGACCTGGTCATGTCAGAGACATCGGTGATCAAATCCGCAGTGGAGTAATGGAGGCGTCCTGCAGCCAGTTGAATGCAATTTAGTCATCACTTGGATGTTGGTTAGATCTTATTTCTAGTGGCTGGCACTTCTCAATTCTAGTTAGTGTCATGGTAATAAGATGGAAACACATGGTTTTATATTTCTCACACTGAGGATCTTTTTAACCTCAATTATGCACTTATCAATTATGTAGCTTAAGATTTGAAAAACAATTATGGAAATGAGAGTGTTGATCTAATTTCAAAAGTAGAATAATTAGTCATCAGACTACAGACAGTAGTCACATAGTATTTCAGCTGGCAGCTAAATCAAACAAAACTAAAAGTGTCTCAAGCTCATGTTTCAAATCCTTTGATGTCATTTAGCTTTGCAGTGTCTTCCGTACTTGTGAAACAGCATCAAAAATATACTGATACTGTTACAACATTTTCATGGCTCAAGTGGTATTCTACAGATATCTTCCTTGGCTAAATCAGGACTGCTGACAAATGTTATAATGTGAATCATGAAGGTAGAATTTCTTTCCCTTCAAATTCTCTCCTTATAATTTCCATCACCAGTTCATTCCATGTATCGACAGGGCCAGGCATGCACCAATGCAAGCAGTCCTGTGGAGGCGGCTTCCCATCAGGACTACGCTTAGTGATCTTATTAGGATCTGGACTTCTGTAAGGTCCTGGATGTCCATCGTGCCTATAACCAAAAGCTTCAGTGATGTCCATTAATTTTAACTTGGATGTGTTTTTTTGCTTTTTAACAGCTTTGTGGAAACCCATCACTTGCTGCTCATGCATAACTTTGGTGAAGCCATTTTCAATTATTTCTGTAGCTGGCTTCACTTTCCCGGTGCACGATCCTCCAGTGTTCCATGCCCCACCCTCATAGTGATCAGGTGAGTATGAACGGACTATAGTCAAGCCTGTGTAATTGGGATGTGTAACCAATGCAGTAAGGATAGTTTCCACTGATATCCCAAAGGCTTGGACATTATTAATCTTTTGTGGGCGGGACGTATCTGGCCACCATAACTGCCCACCAACAATTTCGTCGTGTAAGATGTAAACTGATTGTTTTGCGAACCAATGCCCGGAGGAAAGAACCAAAACATCAAAGGTGGGGACAAATTCCATAAATGTCTCATCAGGCGCATCAAGGAATAATTTGTCAACTCCCGCAGGTGCAAAATCGAAGGGGTCAGTTGTTTTGTGGACTAACCATGAAGACCATATGCGGACAATCATAACAGATGTGGATTTAAAATACCATTGTTGCATCTTTCTGTTACCCCTTTTTGCTGGAACTTCAACCTGAAAATCAATAAATAAAGGGGATGAATTCATGCCATCATCAGTACTAAAATAAACTGTTACCAACTTTATGAGAATCATCCAAGCTCCAAAAGTTTCAGGTGGAAGCCTCAGCAGAAAATAAAGTAGAATATTCCGGTACTTATGCTCATTGGCCACTATGTAAAACATATCAAATCACCTGCCATAAGATACACAGAAGCGACTCCATCTGATTCCGAGCAACTGAGTCACCAACGAAGGCAATAGTCTTCCCTCTCATCAAATCCAGGAACTTTTTTGGATCAAACCTAGGAAGATCACACTGAGCAGGTTTCCATCTATAATACTCGTAGTCATTATCAGGCCTCCCGTTTCCCTGACAATTTTGCATTTGAGTTAGGACAGGGCAAGTGTTATTCGTGTATAATGGTCCATCAGAATCGTAGATCCATTGTCCATGGTAAAGATCACAATCTAGCATATAAAATTAGGAAAAGGGTAAAAGGATCAGTTACACAGACTGTAGATGAATGTTAAAACATGTTGGTAAATTAAACTTTCATTAACAGAATATGCATAGTATCTCTAAAGAAAAATGTTATGATTGAAAAGCTTACCTGAATAGACTGGACTGTTCTTTCTTCCCTCACCAGGAGAAGTTGGTGTATAATCTGCTGGAGAAGAGGGAAATGAACCGTCGGAGTTATTCAGCAACCCAGTTTCAATATGTTTTGGCTTCAAAGAGTCAATAGAATCTGGACTAGTAAAAATGCCAGACGTAGACTTATAATCAAAAGCTGAATTAGGAGACAGAGGTGAAAATGGTTTCGGCTTATCAACAGTATCCTTGTTTTCGGAATCGACATTTGTGACTGCTTGAGAGGTCGACTGATCATATATTACATTTGCATTTCCTTCATCAGAAAATTTTCCGCTACTCTGACTGCTCCCCTTACTGGGTGCAAATGTACTTACCAAGCGATCTGGACTAAAAATATATCCAGTAATCACTGAACTAATTGGATTAGATATCAACACAGAGCCTAGAACCAAGAACAACGCTAACCCGCCAATTGTAACAACAAGGGTGGATAACTGATGTGGAAAGGCAGTCACGCCATGGAACCCCTTGAATATAGAAGAGGCCATATCGTTTCAACTTAGGAATCTGCTTCAACTACCACTGTCAAAAACTACCGCAGTACTCCCAAGTTTGAATATACACCATACAAAACCTGAAACTGAACTCTGTATCAACAAAGTTTCAGCAACACAGATGATCCTTCAATTCTTCACAAACCAAATGAAACTTGTCTGCGGATCCCCGCAAACCCAAGAAGATATAACCTATTTCTGCATTTTGAATATGCACAAGAAATTCATAAAAATCCTAATATGATAAAAACAAGCATCGCATGCAACACTTCAAAAATTTCCAGTTAGTTGATCCATTCAATCACAACAACACTAAACAATAACAAGTAGGTGAGCACCAAAACCTATGCCTACCAAATTTGAGTTTTGACAAAGAATCAATCAATCTATAAACAAAATCCATAAATCACAAAAACTTGCCAATTCATAAAAAAATGAAACCTCCGTTTCCAAATTAGACTTCATAGCGCCTGAAATGGAATCACTAAACCTAATCCGATTTCCTAAATCATAAAAACCACAAACAGTTACACATGCAAATTGAAAATAAATAAAAACGGGAAATACCTCAAAGATGCAACCAATCTAAGCGATCAATTTGATCAGAAGTGGGACGAATCTGGGAGCTTTAGGAGGGAAGGATAGAGAGCTTTTTTTTTAAGCTTGAATGCGAATCCAAAGTAGTACTTAACAAATTATGCGATTAATACTATTTAATAAGTGATTAATGTTTTTGATTTGTTTTTTAATTAAATGTTCGGTCGTCTAAAATCTGAATCATCAGCTGATCTCTTCCCTTAGTTGTTTTATTAATTAGTTTGATTAATTATGCGTGAAATAATCGAAAAGGAATTAGAAAATTATCAAAAACGATATCGTTTTACCAGAAAAGGTTTCACTACACAAAATCTTTTCTTATTATTGTTACAACTTACAAATTTGTGGAACAGGTACGATGAAATCAAAGTCAAAACATCAAAATGGGTAACTCCAGAGTGACACGTCATCACTACCCCAACTGTTCTCAAACTGATCAGTACACGCCCAATACGGTGGTGGAGGAACCATCATCCCCTCCGCCATCTCAACCATCAACGCCCCACTGTTTATTTGAAACATCTCCTCAACTTCATACTCAAACACATTACCACTACAAGTCTCCCAACTTCCACTACTACTCTGAACTTCATCATTCACCATCATGACATTGACACCAGGCCTAAACATCTCAGCCCCCTCAACCGCGGCTCTTCTAATCTCCTCCGCATCTACGCTTCTCGGCACAGGCAATCGCTCGGCCGAGTCAGCGAAGTTCAAACAAGCGTTTGAGCCTCGCAGAGCCAGAGCAGCTACGTCATGTGCTCTGGCAGCCATTTCAGCTGTAACAAATGTACCTAGCCATATTCGGGTTTTCTTGTTTGGCTCCCGTAGCTCGCATACCCATTTGTCGGTGTTCCTTCTTCGTACTCCACGATACACCGGGTGCCGGGTTTCATTGAAAATTTTCCGGCCTGCTCGTCTTTTAGGATTGGATGAGGCTAAAAGTTGCGGACTTGAGCCATTTGAATCAGAAATGTCAAGATGTGAATTCATTGTTGTATCAAATTTGAGCGAGTGAGCTGAATCAGTGTTTGTGATTTGGAATTGAGTTTGTATGTGTTGTATTTGGATATTGTGCAGATTGGATTTTGTATTTATAAGATGCAGAGTGGAGCAAGTTAGAGTACTTGGTGTCAGGAAAAACGCGCACACGGAGTTATTTGTTTATGAATTGGTTGATTAATTAATGAAAGTGAGTTATGGATTGGCTGCCCACGCTTTGTCACTCTCTCTCCTTATCGTCTTAAATATATTTTATTTATTTATTCCTAAATATCATATCTGTGATTTGTCATTTCAAATACTATCGGTTCCCTTAAGTTAGTCCAAAAATATATATTACTCTCTCCGTCCTATTATGAGTGTCTCATTTACTTTTTGGATGTCTCAAAATGATCTTCTCATTTCTTAAAATAAAAACTTTTTTACCTCTATATTTACACCATCTTTCATATTTTTTATCTCACTCATTCTCTCTCTTACTTTTTATCTCACATTTTTCAATTTTCTTAAAAATCGTGAAAGTTCTCAAATGGGACACTCAAAATGGACGGAAGGAGTAAGTTTTAATTGATAGTGAAGTTGTTTTTTAACTGAAAATGAGGTTTTGGTTCAAACCAATTTCCAATTATACCCCTAATGATAGGTGTATATTTTTTTTTTGATAGCGGTTACAATGGATACAATTCGTCTAAGATCTCATACATGAGAATCCTATTCTAATCACTAGTAGCACAGGTCACAACGGACACCTTCACCCAATCATTAACAAGCATGTTTAGTCAATCAAGCGCGCATGTCTCTCCGCTCTGCTTACACGACCATTTCATGAACACCGACGCGAACAAGCCCCACGTCTAAAGGCAAGCAAGGAAGAAAGCCTCTTTCACAACACACACAACCTCCTCGCTCGCGCGGGAGGAAAGAAAGACCTCCTCGCATGAAGCGGGAGGAATATTGAAGCCCCAGAAAAATCTGAGGAAAAGTGGTGAGGCCAGGGTTCGAACTCTGGCCCTGAAGTTCCTTTGTCAGGTCCCTCAACCAACATAGCACCACTCTCTGTTGGCGATAGGTGTATATTTTTAGTCTTGGAATTTTTTTTCATAATTTCACGAAATTTATCAAATTACTCTTGATTAACAAGATCTCCGTGTCCAAAGTTTTGGAACAAAAATACTATGGTTGTATTCTTTTTTTTTTGGTTCATATTTCTCATTACTAAATAAACTTGAATTCAACTATAGGGAATTCTTTAGCTAGTCGTTTATTGAAGGTAGGGCTGTGTGTTAAATGGAGGTTGAGTAGAGGTTTAGTAAAAATATAGGTAGTGGAATAAATACAGTGAATGGTTGGAAAAGGGGTTAAATTAAGAAGGGGAGTATAATAAGGATCTAGGCGGTTTGACTGTTGACTGTTTAGGACATGGCCCTCCCAACAAGGACTTGGACTAGGTGAAATTAAATGGTCAAGTAGACAAGTTGATAGGAGTATTATTTTGTGAAAGTGTGTGGTATACGTGTTTCATCAGCAAGTGGAAGTGGGAAGTCTTATACTGATGACACCATACCAACTGCTACATGACAAATATTTACTTTTTCATTTGCTCATCTGTTCTACACTACTTGTAGTACTTTATGAATACTTGACTGTATATATCTAGCTGTATTTTGTGCAAGACAAAAATGTTTAAACATCACGTTTTCATACATTTATATTCTTATCTTGGTGTATTGTGAACCCTACTACATCTGAGAGATGCTACTGAAGCTGAAACAGAGAAAAAACGGAAAACAAAAATAATGGATCAGCAGAGCTCCTTCAATGCTGAACTGAAGAAAAAAAGCAATCCGAAATTGGTATTGTCTAGAGTGGAAGCTTCCTTGACTAGGCTTGTTGTACAGATATATCAGTTTTGCATATGGGACATGTCTGCACAAGAGTGAAACACAGAGGAAAGGTGTCAACTTTCGCAAAAATTACCATTGCAGGACATATATGCATTAGTATCATACCTTTTTATCTTTAAGCCAATTTTTGATGCATGATTCATGATACAGGTGCAAACAAGGAAGAGTTAGCAACATGCTCCGGACCTCGTACTCAGCCAGACATATTGGGCATCTAGATTACAGAAAAGTGTGCCAAAATCATTAGTCACAGTTGATTTAATTTATCTGAAGTGTAAAAGAATGGAGTATATACCCTTCAGGATCAGCCTTGTTAGATGAGAACCAGCCTGACTTGGCTTGGAGCTCTTGAATGGGGAAGCTGTCAAGAAGATTTTGGGACAATCCTTGACTTTCAGTGATTACATTATCCTCTACTGACTGCAACAGCGGATCAAGAGCCAACAAAAAGCTGCATCAGTATCTCAAACTTAACAATTAATGCTTGGATATATTATCCATTTACATTTGATTAGCTAACCTCAAAGGTCATATCATTTGATTTAAGCATCTCGCAAACAGATATATAAGTCTCAAGATGTGAATTTTAAATCATAAAAGAAGTGTAACTACCGCAACAGGTTGTTCAGCAGGGGCAGCTTCTTGTTCATCTGCGTAAAAAGGCTTAATAAAGTTAGCAACCCAAAAATCTAACTTTTAACTCCATTGTCCAAAGGAAACAAAGACCATGAATCTGCAATATGATGCAAAAGATAATTTACCAGCAGTAAAAGTTAATGAATCATCCAGTGGTTCATCCTCCTCCACTTCCTCCTCCTCCACGTCCTCCTCCTCCTCTCCTCCTCCTCCTCCTCCAAGGATAAAGCTATAGCCATATCGAGTTCAGAGTCCACGCTATTATTCCTTGAGAGACGCCCTGACTGGTTGTTTCGTTCAGTATCCGGGGTACGAACTTTATAGCATATTTAAATGATGTTATAAATTGAAGTACAAAGTTAGCTAAGTAGTATAAGCAAGGTGACTCATCTAAATATATGGAACTGGAAGGAGAATTTACCATCATTTGATTGTAGAGAAGCATACAGATTTTGTGCCTCGATGAATGACAAAATTGTAGCTCTATCGAGGTGTGACTGATCGAAACCCAAGTCAGCTTCCTCTGAAGTGTTAGGATTTTGTACATCACGATTGAGATCTTGAGTTACCAATGCCTGAAGGTATTCCTCAAGGTTTCCATGCTCAGGAAAAATCTCCTCATATGTAGCTAAGATTTCAGTTTGTACTCCACGGCTCATCTTGAACACTTGGACTGATTTGAAATCAGGTCACAGATCGATCAAAAGTCAAAACACTGAAGACAATCACTAGGAAATAGAAGTGAGAAACCAGCACACACAATTAACTACTACTGATGGATCCAGCAAACAAACAAGCACAATATTCATTAACAAACACATCTACATTTTCACTAGGGCTTCTAAATGACAAAAAATCATCGATCAGTGCAACTGATTTCGAACAGACAACAATAACAATAGATCAAAAATGACAATAATATGATTTGGAACCTTACCAGTCAGATTGAGCAGAGCCTCTCAGAGTATGGAAGCAAGAGAAATGATTGCCTGCTTACTTTTGGTTTGGTGTTGAGGTAGTGATGGTACGCTCTCACCAAGTGGGCATCGCTTTTTATACTCTGGTAGGATTCCATTTTTCTCCAAGTCTTGCTGATCAAGTCTTTCTTTTTGTTTTTTTACTTGAATTGTTTTTAATCATTGTTGATACTTGTTAGCTAAGAGTCAATTGTTCAGGAAGCTTCGGCGCATTATTGAGGAAGGGGATTCAGATTAAGGTTTGCAACACCATTTTATTACGATCCAAAACTACTTAATTTTGACGAAGAGTTCAGATTTAAATGATTTAAGGTTACTAAAAAAATGTCAAAACGACGTATTTTTGGTGCTCGCAGCATCTCGATGTACATTAGAATTTACAAACTGATTTTAAACATCATCAATCATCATATGATTAATGAGACAGGAAAATCTCTTAATTTGATTAAACATGTCAAAAGTTAGAGAGTAACTGAATTAAGCAGAGTCTGAAAACAAAATGTTTTTTACTAATCTGAATATATTTGAGCTACTTGCACTTGACAGAGAGTCAAAATTACCGACAAAAAGATAACTGAATTCTGGCAATGTATTTTACAAAGTTGGGGAAGCAGTGTGCATGACTTGAACAGAAGTCAATCACCCCCAACTTGTCTCTTCCAGGAATCTTCAACTATCAGTTCATCTACACCCCAGTCTTCATAACTGCGAAATTGCAAAACTATTTAGTAGCATCTTTGGATAAGGAAGAAAACTGAACACGACTTCTAAAGTTGACCATTTTATGAACAAAGTACTCTAAAGTTGAGAGTTTCAGATGGTTCACAAATTGAGAAACCAAAGTAAGACTAAATGCAGAATCTGACCTTCCGTCAGGCAGATATCGTCGGATAGTGAATGGTATCTTGCGCTGCCTAAGTTCTTTCATGGCAATCTAAGATTAATAAGGTAACCCGGTTACAGATCCAAATACTTTATTAGAGCTAAGACAGAAGTTGTGTTGGCCCGGACAAAACTCTTACCTCCAGAGGGTCAGTCTCACCTTCCAACTCGACCATCACGGGGGCATTCATGCTGGTCAACAGAAAAAGTTGCTAAAAAAAGAAAAATCAAATTATCTCAAAGCACTTTCAATAAACACGAACCAAAACAGACCTGATCTGAAGAGCACGAGTGCCCAATATTCTGGCACGCTCATACTTAGTCATGTACTTGGAAGTTTTCCGAGTTCCTGCAGTTCCTTCCCCTTTATCTAACTTATCATCAGCATCAAGCGGATCACCTATGTCTTCATTACCCTCATCACCCTCTACATCTTCCTCCGCCCCTTCCTAATATTATCCACCAAACACAACATTTAAACTGATATTCACCATAATCATTAATCAACACACACAACTCGCAAAGCCACAAGAAATAAAGTACCTCAATCTCAGGCTCCGGGGGCTCATCCTCATACCTGAATTGACAAAATAGTTTGTAAGAACTAATACAACTACATTACCTTCTCATCCTCAGATTACATTCAATCAACTAAACCTTCAAATTAAATCTTCCTAATGACATCACTTAACTGTTTGATACCCTCAAATTCATCTCAATAGGTGCCGTAAAGTTTAAGCAAAGATTTGAAAGGGAGAGCTAACCCCATGTCGATATCGTTGTAATCGTCGTCCGCCATGTTTTTCGTCTGCTCGGAAAAACCCTAATTCTCGTAGAATGAAGTAGTGAACGTCCGATTGCTGAAAAGAGTCGTTCGGTCTATAAAGATGCCTTTGTACCGATTCGACCAGTCATGCTCGGTCCAATTTTGGATATTGATACGTGAGAATATAGAAGGGATTTAAATGGCTCAATTTTGTAAATTTCATTATTTTTTATCAGAATTTGAGTGTTAATTGTTGTGTAAATCAGAAAATATAGATTTGTGCGAATTCAAGAAATATATTCAAATCATGACAATATTGATGTTTATTTATATAACTTCCACTGTTAATAAGTTTTGTTCAAGTTTTTGATAATGTATGATTCATGAATAATACTTCATCAATTTGTGTGTAAGATAAGTTTTGTTGTAATCTGAACAAAATAATCTTTTTATTCTTTAGGAGATTATAAGTTCATGAATTAGATCATATTCATAATGTTCAGAATTTCTGTTTGGAAGGTATTATGTAAACCAAACATATCTAACGACGAATCATAACACCAAATGTTTTTGTGTCAACCTTTAAAGTTGTTGAAAGTATCAAAATATTTTTAGTCTATTTCAATACCATAAAAAAATGTGTTCGTGTTCTGGTCGGCAGACCTCTTTGAGCTTCAGAGCAATAACTATGATTAAAATCGGATGGTTAGATTCTGTTTTATGTTATATTTCATAATTTGTTTCAAATGATCCCTCGTATTGAAAGAAAGAATTATGTAGTTTACAAGGTGGGGTTAGGCAAAGTAGATTAGAATAAAAATAAAACTAAAAAAACAAGAAGCTCAAAATTTTGTATCATAGTTACATTCTTAAGGAAAAAAAAAATAATGTTTATAACATTCTGAAAAGGTAAAGTTAATCAAATAATGTTTGACTAAAAACACAAAGCTATGAAGTGTCAAGTTAATATTAGCAAATTTTAAGCTACATGGCCAATTATGTCCTTAAATCAACCTTCCATTGGTTGCAGGAAGTTCGCCATTACTTGCCGCATTGAGAAGTTGAAATTCAAGAACTTCGCCGTCACTTGCCGCGTTGAGGAGCAGTTTTGGTCTAACAAGAGTTCCTGCCGGGATAGGATGACTCGTGTATGCACTACTATTACTGAGATTTTGTGTTGAAAGAGGCCTTACATGAGTAGTACTATTCATACATGCATCAGTGTAATTGAGATTTGATGCTGAAGGAGCCCTTATCGGAGTAGGACACCGATTCTCCGATCGACCGTAGGGAATTACTTGAGAATTGTTGTAATAGTAACGGGTATCGCTTACATTGGCATCTCGACTTGAATTCCCTGGTTTAAGGATCATTCTACAGTTGTTACAAAAAACAACGTTGTTAGCTTGGTAAAACTGGAGCTGATTTTGTAGCTCACTGATCCATGTAGTCTTTTGGTTGATATCAATAATAAGTCTTGAAAACTCCGCTAATGGTCCTTCGAACGGAGGTTTGATCAGCATCTTTGCTAGCCATTTAAGCTCATCTGCTTTATACCGTCTCTCATTACCAGGTCGACACTTTTCTAGCATCTTTTTAACTTTTATTACGCCAAAAACTTTATGCACTGCATCAAACTCCTCTTTTTTATCTCCCGGAAAGTAGGGTAAAAAAACACAGTTGTTATCACATCTCTTTCGCTGGTGCTTGCATGCTGCACAAGCCGGTCTTTGTTCCACAACAGTGATGCTCTGCCACGGTGCTTCCTCAACAGTGTTCTGTTGTTTTAATGTCGCTCCATTGGTAATAACCTGTTCTAATGGCGCTCGGTCTACAATGCTAAACTCCAAAGTCTCTAGGTCGCCAGCACTCTGCCCTAAAGGCGCTGGATCGCTAATGCTCTGTCCATATGTCATAGGGTCGCCAATGTTCTGCACTAATCGCGCTCCATCTCCGATGCTCTGTGTTGTAGGTGTTCGGTCAACAATGCTCTGTCCTGTAGGTGCTAGGTCAACAATGTTCTGCCCGGATCCCAGTCCGTCAGCATTGTTGACTATAGTTTCGACACTGCCAGAGAACATTAAGTTGTAACTGATTCAGCGGATTTTAGGGATTGGGATTATTAGCCGAAATTGGTGCTTAGGGTTACTTAAATAGGTTTATATTTATACCTAATTATCTAGGGTTTAAATTGATAATAATATTATATTATAGAAAAGAAAGGTTTTGTCATAATGGGTTAAGTTCTAGAAGGACATTAAGTATTTGTGAGACGGAATGACGAAATCTCAAACGTTAGATTAGATTAATATACGGTTGAGATTAAAGTTGGTTTTTATATAATGTGTGGTTGGATTTGCAAAACACCCTAGCGGTTGAGAGTGACGGTTACTTTTTTGAATCAAATCTCATCCGTTGGATTATTAGTAATCAACGGTAGAGATCATGTCTCACCGTCTCACATATATTTATCGGTCCTCCTAGAACCTCACTCTTGTCATAATTATCCTATATATAAAACGGAGAAAGGTTTATTGACGGTGGACTGGATTAAGATTCAGTGCAGCGAAAGCTATTTAATGCGAGCCAAAACTATATAGTTTTAGTAAAGGGTTCACTCAAAATTACGTAGGATTATAGTAAAAAACGTCAAAACGACGTCGTTTTTACACACGCAGCAAATAGCTGCGCATTACCGGATCCGAGTCCGGTGGACTCGTATTCCATGCTACGTACAACATGGTGCAGCAAAATTTAAAATTCGAATTTTAAAATATTAACTTGAAACGATGGACTTTCAACTTGAAGTAATTTAAAACGGCGTAGTTTTACTAAAATCCAATTTCAAAAATTAATAAACCCTTTGTAAAACGACGCAGTTTTAATTACTAGTGTTTAAAACTACATCATTTTGAGTTTGGCTACAACATGTTGTTGGCAACATGGGATCCTAATATATTGACGGTACCCTTTGTAGCCATATTTTTTTCCGAAAATACCCTTGTTATCATTAAAAATTACTACAAATCATATTTTATATAGTGGTAAAGGTTCTAGGAGGACATGTATATTTTTGTAAGACGGAATGACATGATATCGACCATTGATTTTGATTGGTTTAATTGTTGATATTGATAACCGTCAATCCCCAACCACCCGAGTTTTTTGTAAATTCAACTGTCTAATTAATTAAAAACCAATTTTAATCCCAACCGTCGAAATAACTAAATCAACGGCTAAAATTATGTCTCTATGTCTCACAAAAAATTCATGTCTTCCTAAATCTCAACTCTTTATATAGTTATCATAAATATATATTTTTTAATTTATAAATTTAATATACAACACTTAATTAGCATATATTACGTGCCACAAATACTAGTTTAATTGAAGTATTATGTCCTGTTTATATATTTTTTGTATTATGTCCTGTTTTTTTAACAGCTCCATAGCATCCAATTCCAATATTTAAGCAGTGAACTGAGTTGCACTAGGTCAGAGAGACACTGCTAACACTCCTGAATTTACATGAGCTATACGTATGGTTGTCTGTAAAACTCTAGCTAGAAATATGTCGATGAAAGCGTTCCTCCACTACTTCTAGTGCCGTGAGGCATAACTCAGAATTCTCATTCTTCGAGTATATCGGGCATGGGGTCTTATGCATATTTTTGATTCTATATGGCTCCTCAACTAGCTAGCAGCAGTTACATGCAATGTATATGACGAATCAAACAACTAGTTGGACATGTCCACATAGTTTTTTTGCAGATTTGGATTCTGAAGCTCAACTAGCAGCAACAACAGGCAGTGTATACTACAAAAATGAGAATCCAAAAACTACTTTTGAATTTGGAAGCCACATGGTAGTCTGTAACTTCTCTTTGTGATTAGTTATCAAATTGAACAAGGCAAACACCTAAAGCTTTTTGAAATCCTCGTTGTATTCTGTAATTGCTGATCATTCGAACATTACTTCACATCTCAGCTAGTAACCAATCAAATATTTTTAGACAAAAGGTGCCAAAAGCTATAAATGAAGTGCCGTAAAGAGGTTACTGAACCTGCAGGGATGTTAAAGAGGATCAGGTTAGCCACTATAAATGTGTTCCTGGCAAAAGGTTTGGCTCTCAAGCACTGTTTTAGTGGATATTACATATCTAAAGTTACTTTGTAATACAATAGAAAATCATTACGCGTCGAGTTTTTATATGGTACGTACCCCTACTGTATCTTTCATATTATATAGAACAATACAGATTAGGTTGCAGAAATGGCACCAGAAGTTTTGTTCTTTCCATTGGCCTCATTAATATATTTGCTTCAATGACGCTTTGAATAATAAACCAATCTGATAGTAATTATCAGGTCGGCGAGATCATATCACTGTACATAATTTCCACAAGGTATGTACTGTTGAATAATAAAGAATGTCAGTTGGCAAGTTGTCCACATCGAATAGTTGGATGGTAATTGCAAAGTATATATAGGATCATGAAATATGACCTGTAAATCGATTTTTGGGTCAAACTGAGAATTGATACATTGTGTGCTTGCAATTTATCATGTACTCCACATGAAGAGAACTCGGGCGGCGCGTACTAGTGGTTTTCTATGAATGAACACATAAAGTATACTACTCAGTTGAAAGCAAAGATCCATGTCTGATGTCTTTTCACTTCTAATGAAACAAAAGGACAATATGAAAAAGAATTTTTGAACAATCTACTGATTTTCTACTCCATTAAATGGTATATTATGATTCCAAGTCCAAGAAAATACAACACGCATATAGTCCTACTTGGCATCTCTTCAAGTATTCCTTCTACTTTTAAGTCATAAAAAAGCATTTGTGAACCAAGAGAAGCACCTCTAAAAGGCAAATATTCATCATTTGCATGCTCCAAAAAGAGATATGGTATTAAAAGGATATAATGCTCAATCCCCCAATATTCCGATCCATCCAATAATCGTAGGACACCGCTTCCTTCGTGATTCTGCTCAGATAATGTTACATATGATCGTAAGATACTTTCAGCTACTACCCTGTGGTGTCCTTCTGATGAAAATGTTGTCTCAGATTTACTTACGTGTTGATATCTCATTTGTTTTGGAACTTTCTAATATAAATTTAGCCTGGAAAATAGTTATGAATGTATATATAAGAACCTTGTTAATGCGAACAATTTCTTCGAACGATGATTTTTTGCGCATTTTTCTGTATGTGAATGATGCTGAGGAATAAGTTTTACAGGCATCATTAAAACAGTTCCTCCCTTGTACCATAAAAGTACTTCTGTTAGTTTGAAGCATTTTCCCTAAATAGAAACCATCTTCTTAAACAAAGTCATCAATTATTTATCATCTAACAAAAAAATAAAAAACTCAAAAGTTCTTTTGTAGAGTTATTTCAATGTTGTTTTTTCTCTATAAAAGGGCTGCTTATTTTCACTTCACATTATCAGTATCAAAGTTAAACAACTAGCATTTTGCTTACAAAACTCTGTAACTCTTTTTCTCATATTTCTCGTCTGGTTTGAGAATGTCGTCGAGTCATATAGAGACTTTATGTGTCGGAAGGATAGTTGGTGAAGTGGTGGATATGTTCTTCCCAAGTGTGAAAATGAGCATAACTTATTGCTCTAACAAGCAGGTTGCAAATGGGCATGAACTGATGCCATCAGTTATTACTTCTAAGCCGAGAGTGGAAATCGGTGGTGATGACTTCAGAACTGCATACACTTTGGTATGCTAATTATATCTGTAGTTGTATCATAAATTGTGTATAACACATGAGATTCCAACAATGTTATATGGCTTTGAATAGTTACTTTAGTTTCTTTCGGCTGACATGAATTTTTCTGAAGATCATGATTGATCCGGATGCTCCTAGTCCCAGTGATCCATATTTGAAAGAATATCTGCACTGGTTTGTATCATCAGCATGCTTTTCATTTTCTTTTCTTTTTAGTACACTGCAGTATGAGCTTGCTTAATGTTGTATAATTGCAGGATGGTGACAGACATTCCTGCAACGACAGGAGCTTCCTTTGGTGAGCTCAGTTATTATGATATACTATGTGATAATGTGCTAAATTTTCAACCACTGTTTTGATTGAAATTGATATTGAACAACTGGTAACAGGGAGGGAAATAGTGGGTTATGAAACACCAAAACCAGTGATAGGAATCCACAGGTATGCATTCATATTGTTCAAGCAGCTAAGAGGAAGACAGACAGTGAAAGCACCAAGTGCAAGACAGCAGTTCAATACTAGAAAGTTTGCTGAGGATAATGGTCTTGGTCTTCCAGTGGCTGCACTCTACTTCAATGCACAGAGAGAAACTGCAGCTAGAAGAAGATGATGATTCATGTGTTTTAATTCAGACTAGGGTTATTTCTTTTGTGTTGCTTCATCCTTCAGGAGTCTACAAGTCTCAGATTCCTGCCTGAAACAAAAAATAAAAAAGTTAACAGTCTTTATTTGCTAGGGTACTTAAAGTTGCTATAGTGCAGTAGTGCATATCCAACAAGAATAAACATAGGTTTTGGGACTTGGGGGGCCTTCCTTGATCTCAATAAGGTTTTCTAATGATCAGATCAGGCTATCAACAGACTGGTTTGTGTAGAGAGCAGACACTTGTCACTCTCAAATAATATAATGTGGGGCATGGGACTTGGAACTGATGTATACATGGTCATTTCCCAGTGCAGTCTGACAGGATTTCTATAATCCCTTATTTTCTGTCTTTGATAAAAATTAATGGCATATGGATTACATAAGATTTCCCAGTGCATTTTTAGCAGTCTTGAGCCCCTAATTTGCATAAAACAGACTTTCAGCTGGAACTGTTCAATGTAGAATTTTCAACAGATTACATACGTCAAGAAACTGACTCATAACTTTGAAAAGTAAATACATCTTCTAATATGGAAATAAATTACCATGGCCGTTAATAATTAATTGATTATAACTTCACTGAATAGTTCAGGCTTCCACTGTTGATTATAAATTTGCAGATGTATCAGAAGAGTTTGAATCTTAACCTTCAAGAATGCCATTCTTAATGGGACATGCAAGCAGTCCAGTTAAGGAATAATAGTCAATGAGCAATAAGGGAAACATGAAAGAATGAGACAAAATCCTCACCAATGAACCATTAGAATTACTCAGCCACATCAGTTAGTTCCTCAGAGCAGCTGTCATCCTCTGAAAGCTCGGAGCTGTCATCACGCTCGGATAAATTGTTAGACTCGCCTTTCATTTGCGGACCTTCACGCACGTATTCCTCATCATGCCCATCGAAACTATCATCTACATAGAATCTCTCAGAGCCCCTCCTATGATCATCATCTTCTCTATGTCTCTTATAATTGATCAACTCGTGATCTAATTTGGCCTTTCTAGGGCTAAGCAGTACCAACTCAGCAAGCTTTCTCCTAGCCAAATATAGATCATTTGGTCTCATCAACTCTCCTTTCCTATACTCCTCCCTAAGAAATACAGTATGAAGCTTCCCATGATTTCCCCTTGTTGAAATATAAAATATCCCTTGATGCTGCAGCAAGAAGTCCTTAAGCTTATTAGGCAAATCCATCGCCATTCTAAAATGCGCAATCCTCTCCAGCGTAATCTTCTTCTCAACAGTCAGCGACAACAGTTCATGAATAGTCGCCACTGCCCTTTTCTCCATTCTCCTCTGCGCCTCAAGCGATCTCATATCATACCCTGAAATATCCTCATACGGAGACCAATAAGGCAGCCGCTGCCATTTCCAAACCGCAATTTTATAATACTTACCAATCTTAAAACCCGGCGGGAACTTAACGATAAAAGCAAACCTTATACTCTCCTCATCAATTCCCTTTTCTCTATACTCTTTCTCCCTCTCCTTCTCTATTGCACACTCCGTCAAGGTCGGATCTTTTTCCACAATCTCAATATACTTATTTCTAGTCTCTTCTGCATCAAACAATCTAAAATACTCAGGATGTTTAAGAATTACCGAATATTCAAAATCATCCGGCAAACCAAACTCCCTACGCGCAATCCTCACATGCTCAAGCCGAATCCTTTTCGAATTAGACAACATCAAAATCTTGCGCAACCTCCAAACAGCTTCAGGAATCTGAGCAACCAATGCTCGTTTCTCCTCCTCCATCTGCAAATGCGCTTGTCGACCCAATCTGACATACAATATCCTCTGAACAGGATGTTCATACACCTCAAAAACGTGTGGAAATTTGAGGATAAAGGCACCAGCTTCGTGCTGCTTGAAGCCAATGCGGCGCGACAGAGTGTCTAATCGTGAGATTGGCATGGTTTGATTATGTTGGGTGAGAATTAGGTCTTGAAATTTGAGTACTTTGCGGATCTTCTTCTCGATTTCCATGTAGTCGTCGAAGCCATGGTCTCTCACCCTCTCTTGCTTTTTGGGTATCGACGTTGACTGAGACTTGTCCCTCGCCGGAATCAGATTGTAGAGGCAGTGACGATTTACACATGGCTGCGTGAATTCGTAAAATGGGTATGCGAGTTTTTGGAGAATTTTTGGAAAAGATCGCATCTTTAATTTTGTTGATGAAATTGGGGGTTTTATTAGGGTTTTGAGTTAAAGCGAACAACAAAAAGATTGAAACTTTTTCGTCCGACGATTTCTAATTTCTGCTTATTACGATTAATCTCCGCCGTCCGATTCGTCGCACGTTCAATAACCCTTTGTGCTGAAAATCAAACTCGCCTCTCTTTTAGGTCTATTCTCCGATTCAAGGTGAGATTTGGATCCGCTATTGAAAAAGGTGATATCTTGATGGAAGTTGAAGGGATGGAGATTGAAGCGCAGCAGGCGCCGAATGGAGACTCTCCCAAGCGATTTGGACTGAGGAGTTCAATTCAGACTAACTTTGGAGATGATTATGTTTTTCAAATTGTTTCAAAGTTTGTGCTTTTAGCTATTTCTTCTTCCTTTTTTTGTTGATATGTTTGATTATTTGTCTGAATGTCTAATTTTGATTGTTGTTTTTGTGTTTGGGGATTGAAGAGATGAATCAATGATGGGGGTGTCTCTATCTACCAATGTGATCAAATTCTACTCGCCAACTACTGCTCAGTATATTGGAGAGTGTAGCGGTCACACTGGGACCATTAACGAAATTTCCTTTGCAGATGGGTTGAATTCTAATCTGTTGCACTCTTGCTCATCTGATGGCACTGTTAGAATTTGGGATGTGAGGAGTTTCCAACAGGTGCGTGAAAAAGGGGAGCATGCTGATGTTAGTTTGATTTTGTTTGGGAATTTGTTGAATGAGTCTCAGTGATTGCTACTATGTAGGTGGCAGTGATTGGTGCCGGTTCGTCGCAAGAGGTATTTAGCCTATCTGTTGGTGGGTCTGGTAATAATCTTCTGGCAGCAGGCTGTGAAGCACAGGTGCAGTATTCATTACCTTGAGGTGTTGTAAGCATGCCTTTCACGACATTTTGATAATAAAATGCTAGTGGACATTGATATATGCTTGTTCGTTATTAGGACATGTAATGTTGTGTTGTGAGTTATTAGGCTTTTTATGTTCCATATTGTTGGTCTATTCTGTTTGCTTGTACTATGCTAGATGCTCCTTTCAGATGTTAATACATTGTTTTTCAACCAACACGCATTGGTCTGTCAGAATTTTCTGTTTGGAATTTCCAAACGCAGAAATTAAAGAAGTAACATTTTGGTATTATTACCTGAGCATGCAGTAGAATTTACTGTAATTATGGAGGGAAATGTTGCGCGATGAGTTGCTATATCCTCATAAAGCCACTTTGTAATTATCCTTGTCCGGTTTTCATCACATTTACAATATTAGGTGCATATATGGGATTGGAGGAATCAAAAGCGAATTGCTAATCTGGAGGAATCACATATGGAAGATGTAACACAGGTTTGTTATTATATTCATTTTGATGTATATTTCCACATCTGCGGCCAATTTGCTTCTCTGCAAATTGTTTTATATGAACCTCAAACAAGCCCAGTTCAATAGAAGACTTTTTTGAGTTACCCTTTACTACAGATTATTTTTTGCCGTTTGATTGTTGATGGATGTGTGACATTTTTGGAAAATCGACGCAGAGTACGGAAGAAAAACTCAAGATACTTGTTTTTCATTGACATATGTAGGTTCATTTTGTACCTGGTCATGAGAACAAGTTAATTTCAGCATCTATAGATGGATTGATATGTGTGTTTGATAGTTCTGGTGACATCAATGAGGATGACCATCTTGAATCAGTAAGTTTACTATAACCATTGAAATTGTGCATTTTTCAACGCAACACCAGTATTTCTAAATGGAAGTAACCACGGCTGCTTACCAGGTACTAAATGTTGGGACTTCAATTGGAAAAGTGGGCTTTTTTGGGGAGACGAATCAACAGTTGTGGTGTTTGACACACATTGAAACATTGAGGTATCAGTTGATGACGTTCTTTGTGATTTTTCTGTCCCTACTAGAGATTAGGTTTATTTGCTGATGTTGGTACAAAAGTGACGATTCATTGTTTATAACGTGTTAAACTTGCTCAATTGGCAATATGTTGCATTGAGTTACCCACCTTTTCTAGGTCTGGAAGCTTTGGCTACGGCATCTCTTTAATTAAGTTTTCTTTTCACTATTGTTTTTCATAGCCTATGGGACTGGAAAAATGCAGAAGCGGGTGCCAACTTTCAGGACGCTCGCTCCGCAGCGTCAGCTAGCTGGAAATTGGAACATGTATGTTTATTACATTTTAGCTTTTATAATCATTTCAAATCACATGTTTCAATGGGTTGCAATCAAATTCTAACTTCTCATGAATAAATTGCATTTGGTTATACGGTTTAAAGCTGTTTTGGAACAATAATTTTTGTTAATGCATAAGGTTGTGACAAGTGAGTTTTAAAACGAAAAACAGTTATGTGAGTAGGAACATAAACATAAATTGTTTACAAGGTAGGTGAATCTAACCATGACAATTTACAGGTTGATTACTTTGTCGACTGCATATACTCTAAAGAAGATGATGACCTCTTTGTAATTGGTGGAACTAATGGTGGCACAGTAGGCTATTTCCCTGTAAACTATATCGGAAACCCTACCATTGAATCCCCAGTCGCAGTCCTACACGGAGGTCATACTGGTATTGTAAGGACGGTATTGCCTGTTTCATCATCCTTGAACTTTAACCCAAGTCAAGGTCATGGAATTTTCGGATGGACTGGTGGCGAGGATGGTCGTTTATGTTGTTGGGTTTCTCATGAGTCTCCTGACTCAAACCACTCATGGATGTCAAGTGAACTAGTGGCTAAATCTCAGCGCAATCGTCAAAAGCGCCATAGACCATATTAGTTACCCATCCAACCCAGCCCCGAATGGTTTTTGTTGTAATCTGCATATTTCTACGTCTCGCAATGTGCACGAATTTTCAGGATACTTTTTTAGTTTTTTTCAGGTTTTTTTTTTTCGATAGCGAGTTTTTTTTTTTCTTTCAGGTTTGTATGGTATAAAACTCTTATACATGTGTTATAAACTTTTCATATACGTGGATGTCGCAAACTTATACTCCACTTTTTTGAGTCTTATTTTCTGTGTTCCTAAGCTACGTGAGGTTTCACTTATTGCATTTTACATGAGGGTGAAATAAATGAGTGTTGTCGAGGAGTTGCTTATGAGCATTTTACATCAGATCAAGGACGTCCACGTCCAGCTTTTTTCCTCAACCATAATCTCTCCTAACAACCTGAGTAATGTTTTTGACACCGTTAAACCCGTGACTTCATTTTATGTCTTATTTTATGTCCTGTGGGAACATAAGTTTTTATATCATACATCAACATCCATCACACTCCTTGTCAGTCTTTATCTCTTTATTCATGTTTCTCATTTCTAAGATGAAAAGTACTCCACTACAAATCCAAACACACAATACTGAATACTCCTGACTCATGTAGCATTATATGTGTAACTGCAACTTCCAACAAAAAACCTTAACACAATTGTTAGTCTTAAATCTTCAGATCAGAAAGACAAACGTGCAAGCAAAACTAAATCAAACCGGACCATAATACACTCTATCAGTGTATCTACTTCTACTCATCTAAGCTCAGCTAAGCTCTACAGTGCAACTTACACACTTATTGAGTTATGAATGGATGCATAAACATAGAGAGGGCATCTCTGGTGGATCCACCACTATTTGGTGGATCCATGAGTCCAGATCTGGGCCTTTCATCTGGTAAATCGAATAGATAGGCTTGTGACATCTGTCAGGTGTGTTGCAATTTCGTTTGGTTGGCAACGAATTGGTAGTTATTTGGCTGAGGGTAGTTTGGTCTTTGACTTGAGGCTCCTTTCTGTCACTTCCTAACAGACAGCAGAGGAGAGAGGGTTACGTTCGGAGAGAGGGTATACGCGGGAGGATTTTGCGATTTCAATTGAGACAGCAACGAGTGGAGAGAAGCGCGACAGACGGCAGTGAAGACGACGGTGAAGAAAAGCGCGACCGGCGACCGACGACCAACTGAGATAGCAGACAGACGGCGGTGAAGACGAAGCCCGACGAAGACCGACGAAGAGGCAGACCGGGTATGTTGGTGGAAACTTGATTTTGAATTTAGGGTTTGAGTTTGTCTGGGTTTGTCTTTGAGTTCAACATATGTTGTATTTTCACGAAGACGAAGCCCGATGGAACAAAGATGGGAACCAATCCGTTTGTCCGGGTATGTTGGTGAAGACGAAGCCCGATGGATTTGAGTTTGTCCGGGTATGTTGGTGAAGACGAAGCCCGATGGAACAAAGATGGGAACCAGACAGACGACGACGAAGACGAAGCCCGATGGAACAAAGATGGGAACCAATCCGTCACTTCACTGATTTTCACGACCAACAAACTCGTCTAACAAATCTTCACGCAATTCGCTTTCGCAAAATTCCACCAAGTTCCCATCTTTGTCCATCAAACGACCATATCTCCTCAACCCCAGTTCGCAATTGACTCTAAGCCTCTAAATTCTTCATCAATTCATCCAGTTTCCACCTCCGATGGCCACCAGAATGACTTCCTTCCGCTACAATCTTCTAGAAAAAAGGGAAAAGGAGAAGTGGGTTTCCAACAATTTTGAGGAAATTGATGTCACTGACAAGGGATGTTGGAATGGTGGACTTAAAGATAAGGTTTTGGAGCGGTGGAATGGCGTTAAAGAGGTGTCGATTAAGGCTTGGGAAATGGGTAAATCCGACCCGAGAAAGATTGTGTTTTCTGCTAAAATGGGTCTGGCTTTGATGCTCATTTCACTGCTCATTTTCCTCAAAGAGCCGTTTAAGGATCTCAGCCGGTATTCCGTTTGGGCTATTCTTACTGTTGTGGTTGTCTTTGAGTTCAGCTCAGCATATGTTGTATTTTGGTTAGTACTGGCAGTTTGGAACATGTTGTAATATTAAGAGTCAATGCTAGAATTGTGAACATGTAACTTAGAACCCGGATTCGTGTTATTAGTGGGGATGTATTTGGCGAATTGAGCATTTTGATTAACATTTGAAACATGCACCATGTTGTTGCACTTTGTTGTTGCACTTTGTTGTTGCACATTGTCGTTGCACCTTGTTGTTGCACGTTGTCGTTGCACCTTGTTGCAAGTAAAATACATTTTCTAATGGTTTTGCATCAGCACATTGCTCTGAACGTCCACCAGCCATTTATTTAGCCAATTTAAAAGCACGGAAACATATTAAATTTATACAAAAATAGCAATACAATGAACATGGAACACAATTTACCCTTTATGCAACTCTAAAATGCAACTGCAAAATGCAAGATCAAAATGCATGTGTGAAATGCACATGTGAAATGCAACAATGAAATGCGATAACTAAACAAACTGAATTTCATTCAACAGGGCGTACAATCAGCACATTGCTCCAAACGTCCACCAGCCATCTAACCTTAAACCCTAATAAAACCCTAAACCTTAAATCGTAAATCCTAAACCTTAAACATAAACTCTAAACCTTAAACCCTAAAACTCTAAATTGTAAACAATAAACTTTAAAACCTAAACTCTAACACAAATGGGAATCCCCCTGCTGCATAGGTTCGGTAGAAATAGAACCCCGCCTCAATTGACTGAAAAAATTGTCCATGCTTGGATATTAAGTGCTCTGCACACAACGAAGTCCAATATGTTACCCCATTCCATGATGTAGTCACTGCACACAACTGCGATTCCCTACTGCGAACAGAATACAATTTAGGTAAAATGATACTGAGGCATATCATTTTTGTTCAAAATAATGCAAATAAACACAAAACAGGTACGACTGCATGCTGAAGTGCAAGTGGAAAAAAATGCAACTTTGGAATGCAACTACGAGTTGCAACTACGATGTGCAACTATGAGGTGCAACTGTAAGGTGCACGTGTGAGGTGCAAACAGTTAAATGCAGAAAACACCACCTTGCTCTGGCGCGCCGCCGGCTGGCGATCCCAACACAGTTTCACATTGATACCCACCCAAAACATGGTCTTCGCATTGATCTCGCGTATGATACTTTGCAAAACTTGAAATCTCTTGAGAAACACTTTCGTCATTATCCATTGAATTCGAAAACGGGGGAGGTGATTGTTCGGTTGAGTATGGATTGAGATGGATTGAGATGGGTGAGAATAGGAGTCGGAGTTGATTAAACGTGTGAGAATGGGTTGAGATGGATTACAAGTACACGGGTGAGAAATGGGTTGAGATGGATTACAAGTAAAAGGGTGAGAATACGGGTGAGAATATGGATTGAGATTGTGATAAAAACTTCAAATTCTAAAAGCTTGAGGTATGAAAATGGTGGAGGGAATGAAGAAAATTACATTATGAAATTGAGATGAGAGAGTGTTAATTAAGGAGAGAGAGTTGTAAAAAATCAAATTGCATTAAATGAAGATCTTCTAACACATCTCATCATGCATTAAATGCTACCTAATGTAACTAAACTAACTAAATGCTAACTATTCCCATACTACCCTTAGTTGGACTAATAGTTGACTATTGACCTAAAATGCTAACCATTGATCTTTGTACCATCCAATGGCTAATAATGGGACTCATGGATCCACCAAATAGTGGTGGATCCACCAGAGTAATTTCCTAAACATAGATATGGAGTGCATCTTGCAATGTACATGTGAATATTACAATCCTTGTATTGTACAATCAAATCATAAGTATTAAAGCTTACACCATTCCCCAATTCACACTCCATGCTTTCTGCTCTGCTCACACCTCTCATCTGACAAACCCTAGTCGTAGCTCAGCCAAGCTATGCTACCACATTTTGATTAAAAACAACCTTCTCTCCCTCCTCTTCTTGGAAATTTGAATTATATTCAGATTCCAGTTTCTTGCCTGCTGCTGCACTTTGTTTTATTCACTTTCTTCTGATGCCATTACATACATCTCCACCTTCATGTCACTGATGCTTAAAATGCTTAGTAATTGAGAGAATACTGAAATCACAAATGGCTTTCTTCTTCCTCTCCTTCATCATCTTCTCCACATTGCTACTCACTTCAACATGTGACCACTCAAGCTCACCTGAAAAAGAAGCCCTTTTGGCCTTCAAACACTCCCTCCAAAACCCTTCAGCCCTACCCACATGGCTACAATACACTTCCTCATCTCATTGCAACTGGCAAGGAGTCCAATGCCACCAAGATGGCCGTGTTACCTCCCTCAGTCTGTCCTCCCTCTCCCTCACAGGCCCACTCCACACCTCCCTGTTCTCCCTCTCCTCCCTAATCACTCTGGACCTCTCCTTCAACCTTCTCCACGGCTCTCTTCCTCCACAGGTGGCCTCCTTAACCAACCTTGAAGAGCTTCTACTAGGAGAAAATCAGCTCTCCGGAGAGATTCCGACCCAACTCGGTGAGTTGACTCGCCTCCACACTCTTCAACTCGGCCCTAACTTTTTTCAAGGAAATCTTCCTCCGGAGTTGTTTAATTTAATAAAGTTGAAATCTTTGGATCTTTCTGGTAACGCATTCACCGGAAACCTGCCGACCCAGATCGGAAAGTTGGGTCAATTGGAGATGCTCAATGTCGGTAACAACCTTCTCTCCGGTGCTCTGCCACTAACATTGTTTGAAAAGCTTCGATCTTTAACGGTTTTGGACGTCGCCAACAACACTCTTTCTGGCACTATCCCACTGGCTGTCAAGAACTTGAAGAATTTGACTGATCTGTACATCGGAATTAATCAGTTCTCCGGCGTTATTCCGCCGGAAATTGGCGGGCTTTCTCAGCTCCAAACCCTTTTTGCCCCGTCATGTAATTTTAAAGGGCCTTTCCCTGAAGAGCTATTTGAGTTAAAGTACTTGGCAAAATTGGACCTTTCTTACAATCCATTGAAATGCAGCATACCTGAATCGATTGGAAAGTTACAGAACTTGCAGGTTTTGAACCTCGTATCCTCCGAACTCAACGGCTCCATACCCTCAGAGTTAGGGAATTGCGCAAAGTTGAGAACATTGATGCTTTCGTTTAATTCCTTAACAGGGACTTTGCCTGAAAGTTTGTCTGAGTTACCTGTGTTTACGTTCAGTGTTGAGAAGAATGAGTTGTCTGGTGTTCTGCCTACTTGGATTGGTAAATGGACAAGTGTGAATTACTTGATGCTTTCTTCCAATAAATTCTCTGGCATTATTCCGCCTGAGATTGGTAATTGTTCAATGCTGACTCACATTAGTGTGAGTAGTAATGCTTTAACTGGGTCTATACCAAGTGAACTTTGTAATGCTCCGCTGCTCGAAGAGATTGATCTTGATGATAATTTCCTGTCAGGGACTATTGAGGATACATTTGAGAAATGTGGGAACTTGACTCAGTTAGTTTTGGTTAATAATAAGATTGAGGGTCGCGTGCCTGAGTACTTCTCCAAACTTCCGTTAGCTGTTTTGGAACTTGATTTGAATGACTTTGCAGGCTCATTACCTGTTAGTATTTGGAGTTCACCAAACTTAATGGAATTTTCTGCCGCAAGCAATTGTTTAGAGGGTTCTTTGACGGAGGAAATTGGTAGTGCTGTTTGGTTGGAGAGGCTTGTTTTAAGTGATAACAGGTTGAGTGGTTCGATACCTAGGCAGATTGGTAAACTTGCGTCTTTGTCAGTTCTTAATTTGAACTCAAATTTGCTCGAGGGAGTGATACCTGAAGAGCTGGGAGATTGTTCGATGCTGACTACTTTGGATCTTGGGAGTAATAATCTTAGTGGGTCTATACCTGAAAGAATAGTGAATCTTGATCAGTTGCAATGCTTAGTTCTTTCTCGTAATAGCTTATCAGGCCCGATTCCTTCGAACGGATCCTCCTATTTTCGACAGGTCAGTATACCTGAGATGAGCTTTGTTCAGCATCATGGAGTGTTGGATTTGTCACACAATAAGCTGACTGGACCAGTGCCTGATGAGCTTGGAAGTTGTTCGGTGGTGGTGGATCTTCTGTTGAATGACAATATGCTTAGTGGGGAAATTCCCGGACATTATCTCGTTTGACCAACCTTACAACATTGGATTTATCAGGAAATATGTTGACTGGTTCTATTCCGCCTGAGTTCAGTGCTAATCGCAAGTTGCAAGGCTTGTATTTGGGAAACAACCAACTCTCAGGCATGATTCCTGCAGGTCTTGGACAGATAGGAAGCCTTGTGAAACTGAATCTCACCAGCAACAGATTAACTGGGTCCATACCATTTGAACTGGGCAATTTAAATGAATTAACTCACTTGGATTTGAGTTTGAATGATTTAAGTGGCAACCTCCCAGCTTCACTCTCCAAAATGGTCAATCTTGTGGGTCTCTATGTACAGAAGAACAAGCTTTCAGGTGACATGAATGGGCTCTTTCAGAACTCAATGGCTTGGAGGGTTGAGATGCTGAACTTAAGCCTCAATTCATTTTGTGGGACTTTACCTCGTTCGTTGGGTAATCTATCGTATTTATCAAGCCTTGATCTTCATAGAAATAAGTTTGAAGGAGTGATTCCTTTGGATTTTCGAAATCTCCTGCAACTTTCCTACTTAGATGTTTCAGTCAACTTCTTGTCAGGTCAAATTCCCGGGAGTTTATGCCAACTACAAAATTTGCAGTTTGTGAACTTGGCTGACAACAGACTTGAGGGTCCTGTCCCTAAACATGGCCTTTGTTCAAGCCTCTCGAAGGCTTTACTTTATGGGAACAAAGATCTTTGTGGTACTGTTTTAGGAGTGAAGTGTCGGATTAAGTACTTGTATCAAGCTCTGCCATTGAGAAATTTGCTTCGACTCGTTGGAGCCGTGACTGGCAGTCTGCTCATCGTTCTTGGTATAGCTTTCTCTCTTAGGCTTCTGCTCCAAAGAAATAACAGGCGATGTGATATTGAGGAAATTAAGGAAAGCGAAGGAAGCAGTTCTGACGATCACAATCTGTATTACCTTAGTAGCAGCAAGTCAAAGGAGCCTCCGAGTATCAATGTAGCCATATTCGAACAGGTATTGTTAAAGCTGACCATTGCTGACATATTAGAAGCCACCAACCATTTTTGCAAGACTAACATTATTGGGGATGGTGGTTTTGGAACTGTATACCGAGCTAATCTTCCTGGCGGACCAACAGTGGCCATCAAGAAGTTGAATCAAGGCAAAACACAAGGTCAAAGAGAGTTCCTAGCGGAAATGGAAACTTTGGGTAAAGTGAAACATCAAAACCTAGTATCCTTACTTGGCTACTGCTCTGTTACTGATGAAAAGCTTCTAGTCTATGAATACATGGTGAATGGAAGCTTGGATCTTTGGCTTAGGGATAAAAGTGGTGGCACTCATGAGGTTTTAGACTGGTCAAAAAGATTGAAGATAGCCACTGGAGCTGCACGTGGACTGGCATTCCTCCATCACGGTTTCCTTCCACACATAATCCATCGCGATATCAAAGCTAGCAACATATTGCTAGACGAGGATTTTGAACCAAAAGTAGCTGATTTTGGACTTGCAAGACTTCTTAGTGCTTGTGAAACTCACGTTAGCACAGACATCGCAGGCACTTTTGGATACATTCCACCAGAATACGGACAGAGCTGGAAGTCAACAACAAGAGGAGACGTCTACAGTTTTGGTGTGATCATGCTCGAGTTGGTAACTGGCAAAGAACCAACAGGAGTAGAGTTTAAAGACATTGAAGGTGGTAATTTGGTTGGATGGGTGATTCAAAAGATCAAGAAGCGACAAGCAGTGGATGTACTTGATTCATCAGTTCTTAATGCAGATTCAAAACCAGTAATGCTCCAAGTGCTTCAGATTGCTGCATTATGTGTAGTAGACAATCCTGCAAACAGACCTACAATGCTTCAGGTGCTTAAGGTCTTAAAAGCCTTGAAAGACAGTGAGTAAGGACTGGCTCTTGTTGTTGTAGTATGTGTTGTATATTAAGGTAAGGTGCTGTTTTATGGCAGCATTGTAAGACGTAGCATTGACTCAAGTCATTGTAATATCATCAAGTCAACTTTATGTTATCTAAATTTCAAAGCATTTGCTGTTAATTACACAACTACCCTGAATGTTGGGGTGTAATGACCCTAAAAGCCCTCAGGTTTTCATGGCAAAATGGTAATGTACGAGGGTAATTCCGCCAGGTAGAAAATTTTGACTTCTTGAGGTTCTCCCAAACATCTTAACAGGAGGAAAGAAAGTATACAATTTTTTAATAAATCTGATTCACAAATGAAAGTTTCGGACAACAAAGAGTGTGTGACATTCACTACTTTGTTTGATATGTTGAAAAAAACACAACAATTGGTTAAAAGTAGAACTTAAGGAAAAATGTAACAGTGCTCACAGAGTGCAACATTAAGATGACAGTGATTTTGTTTTGCAGCATTAGGCTCTTTTGTCTATATGGCTCGAGCCTTTACAATGTCCAAGCTCATTTCACTTGGATCAGTTGCTTGCAGCTCTACTTGAATCCCATCGAGTTCTCTTTTGAATCTGTCCTTAGAGCTTGCATACACCATCTTACTTCTGACTCTCGACGTATCTGGTGACCTGTGTATAACAAAAAAACATTGTTCAAACACTATTTTTTCGTATGAATATTTCTACATTCATTTAGTACAACTAATTTTTTTTTCTTTTCATACAGATTACCACGCAATGAAGAAAATCTTGCTTTTCTGACAGTTCTCGTCGGTGATGAAGTCAAAATCAAAGACAGCGTAACGACACTCATTTGCAGGGAGGGAATTTGTGAAATCTTCATAGGTTTCTTCAGGACTGCCAAGCTTTTCCACTACTACCTGTTGATCCTCAATCTTGAAGACAATGAACCGGTATATCCTCTTGGCTTTTAATTCTCCAAACTTCAGTTTACAGTCATCATGCACAGCCATCCCAGATACTGCATTTGCCTAATCACCCACATTTGATGCAATGAGCGTAGAAAACCAAACAAGTAAAAAACTTATTTGTAACACATTCATATCTAATCTAATGATCAGATACACATCTTATTCTACAATGTACATTTAGACTTATAGAAATAGAACAAGGGCAAGCATGTGCTAGGCCTTACCATGGTTGCTTGCTGTTGTTGAAGAGATGACCAGAGAGATGAGATTTCAAGTGAAAGGAAAAAAGAGATACTTGTTTGAGAGAGCTGAAAAGATCAATGACCAAGTTATTGATGGTTAGAGCAACATGTGGCAAAGAGAAATTTGTGGAAGAAAACATAGGGTTAGGAGCTTGTTTAGTTCCATAGCCATTGATCATGTCCACAAGGTTTTAACAGAATTTTATCTTGAGGGTCATTATTTTTGTTATAAATGTAAAAATGATAACTTGGGCACATTGATAACTGGAGTTCCAAAGAGTAGGGTACAAATGAGAAGATTAAAACTAGCTTGTATCTCCCTATTAATAAAGCGCAAGACCCACAATTGACGGTTATTTTGAAGACACATTTCGACTTTCAAAATTACTCCTGCATCTTCTGATTATTACCGTATCATAATTAACATATCATATTCTTAATAAATTTGATTATTTATACATATATTTTTAATTAATTACATAAAAATACATATCATGCACAAATCTTTGTGCACCAAATACTAGTGGTATTAATGAGGAAAGACCATGTTTCCAACATAAGCCACATTTCTCTACTAGCAAGTTACAACAAAGTAATAACAAAAGAGGGTTTAATAAGGTCCTATTTTACCAAAACTGAGCCATAATGTGTAACTTAGCTAAGTATCAACCAGCAAAGTTTATGACTTTCGGAGCTTTTTTCTTTTGTTTTGAAGGTTGTTTGCTGTCTGCATTAGGACTGGTGGAAGTGTCGGTGGTAACAAGTGCTTTTGCTGCTGTGAAATCATCTTCAAGATCATCTCCACTTGTGAACTTGGTCACTTGCCCTCTAGCCATTTCATGAATAGCTGATACAAACAAGTTCAACAGTGATGATTATATTTTTGGATCAGATTAACATCTCTCCCATCGAATGGAGCCTAATAGGTTCTAGAAACAATGTCATGATTACCAGATAATATACTAGAAAAAGCAAAAACAACTATAATCTATCAGTGCTGACATGTGATGTGCCAGATTCAAATAGCAGTCAAGTGGCTTCAGACAAGTGCAAAGGCGCCATAAGACAAACTTACAAGTTCGTTGCCCATGCCGAGAAGAATCAGACCCATTTCCTTGTTTACTAGGACAGTCTTTTGCCAGATGCGTCACACCGCCACATAATTTGCAGCTTCCACCCTTTTTACACGTGCAGTAAGAAATTTAGCACGAAGTGGTGGCTGAGAATTAAGAAGAACTAAAGAATGAAAACTCAAAATGGAAATTAAATTCATTTACCTTGGGGTAAATACCATGAGTATTTTTGGGGCAATTCTTGCTCAAATGCCCTAGTTCATTACATACAAAGCAACTTGCAAACTTTGTTCCTCCTGTAAAACAACATAACCTTGTGAGGGGGCAGAAGAATCATTCCAGCATTTGTTTTATATTATTTGATAAAAAATCACACAACGAATTCAACTACAAAAGCACATTTGAGAAATTGTACTAAACAATTTGCAGTTTTTGATCTCGAGTGGGATCATCATTTCAATAAATTCTTTGATGCATATACTTTTCTGCCTTATTGTAACTTAACAATATTTATACATTTTCCTGTTGGTTTTAAAGCGTCCGAATATTCTTCAACACAAATAGTTATTCTATCGTGGCATACCAATCTTGAATTTGCTGGTTAGATGATAAAGGTTTCAAAATGAATAACTATAACAAAATGCATTTCTGGAGAGAAAATAACAGTCTCTGTTGTGAACATGCGGATTAGATAACAAAGGAGATACTTTGAGAAAATTTAAGTCTCAAACTTAAAAGATATTCAAACAAAACCATTTAGTAATTTATTGTTACCAAACTCTCATCCATATGACATAGCTAAACTAGTTTAAAAGGTCATACAAAACACTGGGATGCATGGGTTACAAACTAATACGATTGAAAAGCTGAGTAATGAAGTCATTACCCTCTTGTAGAGGAAGGGAGCATTCTGAAAGTCTATGCTGTGTATCCCCACAGTTATAACACAGCTTTGCTCCACCATCACCCTTCTTAGGGCAGTTCTTGAGACTGTGCCCAAAAGATCGGCAAGACAAACATATCTGCAAATACAAACATCCTCAGAATTAAAAGATTGATTGATTTGTACGAAAAAACTGAACTTTAAAAACACATACGCAGCCACCTTGTTCTCTTTTTGAGGGCAAAATCTGGCAATATGGTCTTGACCTTGGCATCTATGACAACTCTCTCCAGGCCTCATTCCAGGAACCCTAAGAGGGTGTACTTTCAAGCTCGATTTTTTAACGCCAGGTTGATTTGAGTCTGCTTTCTGCTTCTTGAATTTACTCTTCTCCTTCTTTGCCTTAAGCTTTTTCTTCGACGGTTCTTTCGGTTCGGGTGTAGGAAACAGGTTTGGATTCGCTTCTTTGAATCTCTTCCTCGCTTCCCTCTGCCTCTTGTTTGCCATCTTCGCGCTTTCTTTTCACAATCCGAAACAGGGCAGAACAGAGGCACTCCGTCAGAGGAACAACACTAAAGGGTTTTGTGCTCCGGTCGAACATATATGGGCTTCTTATTTGGCCGACATTCTTAATGGGCCGACAAGCCTTTTGGGCCTCCACGTACTGGCCTAGTGGCCCTTCTTCGCATGAATCGCATCTTCGCTCATTGACGTTTGTACATGTCAATGCTATATAATTGAAAATTATTAACATTTTTTTATATTACAAATTTTGTAACTATTAATGTTTTCCATTTCTCATAATCAAATACATGATTATCATTAATTGTGGACTCGAACCTCAAGCAACCAAGTCAAACATATTTTTCCAAAAAAAGTTTTTTTTGTCTCATGTGAAAAAACCTCATTTTATATTAATATTACAATAATAATTTTTCATTGTAATTTAAGCCGTTGGCTATTCATAAACTCGTTCTTTTAATCTGATACATTTATAACTAAAACATCGATTTTAGTAAAAAATTCAACAAAATGATTTCAAAACATGTTTTTGCACCTGTTTTGTTTTTTCCAAAAAATGAAAATCAAACAAAATAAACACAACTAACAAATTTACTAATAAAAGAAAAAAAAAAAACGAGAAACATCACACTTTGTCGCATTTCGGAAGACACTTGACTCTCTCTCTCTCCTGCGTTTCCATTATTCGAGTCGAGCTGCTTGCTTTCCGATCCATCCGATTATTCCTTCAGCTCGGGAGTTGCCATTTAATGTAAGTCTGAATCCAACCGCTTTATTGCTCTCAAACGCTGATGATTCGTTTGCTTGATTGTTGTGTATTTTCTGCACAATTTGTGATGGATCTGATTACAGTTAATTGCTTTTCCTTATGTGTCAAATTAGTAACCCTAAACTGCTTTTTATCAAGTTGAAAGAGGACTGGGTGTCACTTTCCTGCTGAGAGACTGATTGTTGAATTTTAAAGGTTTTGAAGAGTAAGTCAACAAATTTGAACCTAAAATAGAAGTTGATTTTGTTAATCACAATTTTGGAAAATATCTACTGGTACATTTTTGGTATGAATATGAATGATTGAAAGGGTATGAATAATATGTAAACAAAATGCGCGCAACTTAGATGTTTCCTCTTTCAGTTAGCTGAATTTATGTGCCATATATTTATCCAGTTTCTGTGTTTGGAAGCTAAGATTTTGTTTGAACTAACTCGCTAAGTTTGCGTATTAACTCGAATTAGATATTTCTTTCACTCTGATGTTTGTAATTTTATAGTATATTCTTATAATATGACATATAAACGGGATATGTGTATCATTAACTATTAATTTTGCCTTTTGCAGGATTTTCTATTGATAATTTCAACTCTAGTTTCCGTTTGATGCTCTGTGGCGAGTAACATTGTCGAGGTCACTCTTGGTAATGAGGGGAAGGGATCAATAACCTTTTTATTTAGGCCAAAAATTCTGCAAGTAGCCGTTTTGAATAATTAATTACTTGGAGCGGCAATCTGTGGCGCAGTACTAAGGCTAGGCCTGGTTAGATTTATTTAAGTGTGGGTTACTTGCATTAGCGTCCCTAGATATGCCACCATGGTGGACAAAATCATCATCAAAAGAACCAAGGAATAAAGGAAACAAAGAGAGGTTTATTGATACTCTGCACCGAAATGTCAGAAAATTCAGAAATCCGTCTGATGGTAGATTAAGTGGTAGACCAGGGGATTCTCAGAGGCTTTCTGATATAGTATCAGAAAAAGTATGTCAGTCAGTTGCACAATCTAGATCACCATCACCGTCACCGACCAAGAGAGTCGGAAGGTGTCAGAGTTTTGCAGACAGGCCTCAACCGCTCCTCTTCCTGGCCAGGTTCCTGCAAACATTGGCCGTAGTGACTCTGGTATTAGTATATCTCCAAAGCCAAAATCAGAGAAAAGCTTAAAATCATCATTGTTTGCTTTACCCAGACCAGCTTGCATTGGAGGCCGGCTGAAACCTTTAGATGTAGAAGGAGTTGATGATTCTGTTTCTAGTGCTGGCTCCTCCGATAGTGAAGATCCAACTGACACTGGTAACAGGAGCCGTCATGCTATTGATTTGGAAAGTAAGGTTACAACGGTTGCGAACAGTTTATCCAGGTGATATTTCTCAGGATATCAGTTTAATCTTTTATATTTTTTCACGAGTCTTGCTTCTACTAGTTATTAAATAATGATAAAAGGTCCTTTTTCACTCATTTTGTTACCCATACTGATTTTCCTTTCTCACTCGGTTGCATTTATTTTATTGAAGAAATGCGCTCAATGAACAGTCATCTCCTTCCGTCCAATTATGCTCAAGAGAGTTGCAAAAGCCAGTTACTCATCCCTTGCGTAATCAAGTTGCTCCTTCATCACCTAGGCGAAGACCACTACGCAATCATGTGCCAAATCTGCATATTCCTTTCAAAGGCGCTTTTTTCAGTGCCCCTGATAGCTCAATGTCTAGTCCATCAAGAAGCCCAATAAGGGCATTTGGTTATGAGCAAGTTGTGAATTCGACTTTCTGGGCTGGGAAGCCGTATGCTGATTTTCAACAAACTGGATCAGGTCAGTGTTCTAGCCCGGGTTCTGGACATAACTCTGTGGGAGGTGATATGGCTGCACAGTTCTTTTGGCAACACAGCAGAGGTAGCCCTGAATTTTCACCCATACCAAGCCCCAGAATGAATAGCCCTGGCCCAAGTTCCCAGATTCACAGTGGCTCTGTTACACCAATTCATCCCAGATCTGGAGCTGCAATTTCTGAATCACAGACTAACCGTTTAGACGATGGGAAGCAACAGAGCCATCGGTTGCCACTTCCCCCTCTTGCAATTTCGAATTCATCACCACGTTCTCATTCAAACTCCGCGGCAACGTCCCCATCCATACCCCGAAGTCCAGGGAGGGCAGAAAACCCTACAAGTCCTGGTTCGCGTTGGAAAAAAGGGAAGCTGCTAGGGAGAGGCACATTTGGGCATGTTTTTGTTGGTTTTAATAGGTAAAATGTTAATGTTTTTATTCATTTATAAAAGACATTCTTCTTATTTTTGTTTGTAATCGCATGTTTCCTGTGGATAAATTTTACTGGTCATCATTGTAGATTCTTGTACCTATAATCTGGCCGTTTCTTCTCTGTAGTGAAAGTGGTGAAATGTGTGCAATGAAGGAGGTTACACTGTTTTCTGATGATGCAAAGTCAAAAGAATGTGCAAAGCAGCTGTGCCAAGTAAGTTTTATTCTGATTAAACTTATTTCAAAGGTTGCAAAATGATTTTGTGAAATTCTCTCCCTAGTGCATAGTGAACCTTTTACCAGCACAGACTCTAGAAACACTGATACACTATGATTAACCCTTAGAAGTATTAAGGACATATTTTACCTTAATGCACATTAGCATCTTTCATGAAAGTGAAGCAAGGCATCACTCATAACTTAACAGTTAACGCAATGAGTTCCAATTTCCAAAAGATTGAATGACACTACAATATTAACTTCACGAGGAAATGTTTACTGATTTTTTCATTTCTAGTATTTATCCTGAAAATGAAACTCTGTCTGATTTCATATTTACTTTCGCAGGAAATTTCTTTATTGAGTCGCTTAAGACATCCAAACATTGTACGATATTATGGCTCCGAATCGGTAAGTCAGATGTTTCTAGATATTTTCCTTGATGACTTTCAGATTGTATGATTCTTAGTTTTTGTATTGAGTAGCAGTAACATGATTCTTTTATTTTCGCTATCAAAACTCATGTGCTATACATATTAAATGGTATGGTATAAAGAAGCCTGTTATAAGAACTATATGGTTGCTCATTGGTTACGATTGTTGATTTTACAGGTAGCGGATAAACTCTATATTTACTTGGAGTTTGTCTCTGGAGGATCCATACATAAGCTGCTTCAGGAGTATGGGCAACTGGGTGAACTTGCTATCCGTAGTTACACCCAACAAATCCTGTCGGGGCTTGCCTATCTGCATGCTAAAAATACTGTCCACAGGTTAGTTATGAATGCAAATGTAAGTTGGTGTAGTTAATCTCTGTCGGAAATTTGTCTCATTGGATATATTCCTTCAGGGATATTAAAGGAGCAAATATATTAGTCGATCCAAATGGTCGAGTGAAGTTAGCAGATTTTGGAATGGCCAAGCACGTAAGTATTCTTTAGTGTCTGAAATCAGTTTTACTCTGTATTGTTCTCTAAGATAACTGTTTGCAGTTCTGTTTAGCATGTTGGTGAGTTGATTGTGTTCTCGTGACTAACTTATGCTGTGTGATCGACTGATGGTAATATCTTTTTTAAAATACAAAATCAGTCACTCGTCTATTGATAAATGGAAATAGTGCAGATTGAATAACTGTAGCACACAAAACATTCTGATTGCGCCTAATGGTATATCCGTAAGTAATAAGGATCTTAAAGTTTCTTATATACTGGTCATTAGAAAATATGTAAATTGGTGTTTATGTAAATAGGATCTTAAAGTTCCCTGAGCATTACTTTTTATACATGTTGCAGATTTCTGGACAATCATGTCCATTGTCATTTAAAGGAAGTCCTCACTGGATGGCACCTGAGGTTAGGCCAAGTTTTCATTTAGATTATCCACATAGCTCATTTTACTTGTCTTATTCATATTTCAATGGATCTCTAGGTCATTAAAAATTCCAGCGGGTGCAACCTTGCTGTGGACATATGGAGTCTCGGATGCACTGTTCTAGAAATGGCTACATCAAAACCACCTTGGAGTCAGTTTGAAGGGGTGAGTGTTGGGTTCCATTAAGTTTTTACAGTGTCAACAAAAAGTCGATAACATTTTCTGCATTTGTGGCTTTTAGGATGTTTCAAAGTGAATTTTCTAGTGTGCCTGCTTTTGTAAATGCTTGCTCATTACTGCTAGTTATGTTAATTTGTGTGAAGGTCGCGGCCATGTTTAAGATTGGGAACAGCAAAGAACTCCCAGCGATTCCTGACCATCTATCCGAAGAAGGGAAAGACTTCATTAGGCAGTGTTTGCAAAGGAATCCACTGCATCGCCCTTCAGCTGCTCAGCTTTTGGAGCACCCTTTTGTAAAGAATGCCGCACCATTAGAAAGACTATATGCAGGCCCGGAACTCGCAGATGTTTCCGCTGGAGTAAATAATGGGTTGAACTCTCCGGTATGTCTCACAGGCTAATTTGATTGGTTGTACTACAGTCTACAGTTCCTTTAAAAATTTAAGTTGATTTGATTCAAATGCTCAGCTAGTGAATTTCATGCTTGAGTGATTTAGGTTTTATAGGCATGGTGCTTTGGGGCTTTTAAACGCTTATATTTTCATATTGTTATAATTGATTCATAATTGAGCAATGATTCTTGTGATTTACCCCCTAATATTCATTTATTCAACAAAAATATGTTAGGGACAAGTGCATGCGAGAAATTTGATTCCAGTGAATGCGGATTCTCTAGCTGTTCATTCATCCAGAGTGTCAAGAACTGGCTTAAACTCGAGGTTCGGCAGCTTTCTTTACTATAAGTCTTGTTTCTTTTAAGTGTTGATATTTTATACATATAAATTAAATCTGAAGCCTCATTT
>QZGG01001669.1:0-56891 GCA_006409495.1 Sedum album
TTAATTTAAGAATCATTTATGCAACATAATATAGGATCTATTCAAACATGTAATCGCTATCAAGAAAAAACATGTAATCCCTATCAAAAACATGTACTCGTATATTAATTATTTTAATATTATATACTCTATTGACTTTTAATTTTAATCCCTAAACCCTAAAATTATATTTCATGAAATATATTACATTATTTCATGAATTAATGATATTAAATATTATTTTACGATATAACAAATTTAAAGTCCATGAACCATAAAACACTATTTCATGAACCAAAATATTTATATTATATGATTAATGAAATAATACACTAATTTGATGAAACATAACACATTAATTACATCATTTCATGAACTAATGATGAATGTATTTTTAATATATTTCATAAGTATAATATTTGATTTTTTTCTAAGTATAATGTTATTATTTAAATTAAAAGTATAATATTTGAAGGTTTTCAATTTTTTATAATTTTTTTCTTATTAAATATACATAATGATTCTTAATTAAATACTATGAATTTTATTTAAATATAATGAAATTCAATTTATTTTATTTTATTTAAAAAAAATAAATTTATTTAAAATTATTATAATATGTTTAGTTTTTCTAAAAATTTATCTAACGGAATAGTAACGAGGTGGTGAAATGCTAACGGAGCTATTTATAGAGGTGGTTTTCTGTAAATACGTATTATAGGGTGGGTTTTCTGTAATTACCCCTATTATAGGGGTGGTTTTCTGGAATTTACCCAAACTTTAAAGCATTTCAAAATGCAGGACAAACTTATGTCAAAACTACATGAGTTGGCGGAGGAACATGGGGTTGACATCGACCAGTTGGGTGAGCTGCCAGAAGATGTACAAATCAAGTTGATTGAGGATGCAAGAGGGAGGGAGCGTAGAGGGACGACTGTGTTGGGTGATTGCTTCCGTAGGCCACCTCTACCAAGAGGTGGTATTGCTGCTACGTTCCGCACCTATCAAACTTTACAAGACGAGCTTGCACGAACCAAGGAAGCTCTCGAGAAAACAAGGGAGGAACAATCTAGGGAGCGGGCAGATTTCGAAGCTTTTAAAAGAGAAATGACAGAAAAATGGAAGTCTTTGGCGACACATACCGGTTACATTCCTCCTCCTGCCGCTGATAATGAAAACTCTGCGAGTCAAACAAATCAGGGTACGGACTTTCAATCATGCTCCCGATCCCGTTCCTTTTAACTTGAACTTGTATTTTGAGAAACTTGTTGAAACTTCTAATCTTTTTTGTTGAATGTATATGGGTGATGTTGTAACCCAAGCATGGGTATTTTGGATTGTAAAGTGAATATGCAGATGTCTGCTGAATTTATGGCTGACAAGCAGGTGTTATTTTTAATCTATGTTGCATAAAAACAGGGTTCTTTACATATGTTGCATAAGTGCAAGCTTCTTTACATACATTGCATTAGAACATGATGCGTAAGACTCAAAATGTCGCGGGAAACAATGTTGCGTAAGGTGCTAATATTTTATTCAAGATAACTTACGCGACATATATCATGTTGCATTCACTTACATAACTTCCCAAAACTCATGTTGTAACATCTAAACTTTAAGTGCAACGTAGGCTAATGCAACGGGAAAAATGTTGCAAAAGAGGTAACCACTAATGCAACATACAATACGAAGTATGTTGCACGACTTATTCCACACGACCTATGGCACATATATTTTTGCGAATGTAGTATGTTGCGTAACTCTTATGCAACATATTTCGACTCTTTTGCAACATTTCTCGCCATGTTGCAAAGTGATAAAAATGGCGTAGTGATCTAAGGTTTAGTGAAAGCTTATGCGAAGGAGGCGTTGATGGAAGAGGTGCTAATGGAGGAAGCTTTGGTGGAAGAGGCGTCGGTGAGGAGGTTATCCCAAAATGATTAAGTTGGAATAACTTGATGTATTTTTTAGGGTTTGAAGATCGACTGTTGAGATTGTATCTGCCAATATTTAATTTTCTTTCTTTTTCATTTTCCCTTCTAATAATGCATGACGAGACTAGATTGATTGATTAATAAAAGTTCCCTCGGATGATAATTTCTGCCATTCATTTAACTATTAACTCTAACTCTTGGATCAAACACTATAAATTTAATTTAATCATTTTTAAGGGATATAAAATTCATATTGTATATCCAAATCTAAATTTTTGATACTTTCATTATTTATTTTATAACATCATTTATTCATTTATCGAAATAAAAATTTAAAAATAAGTGTATATTGCAATTAAAATAGGGTTAATTGCAGAAAAACCACTATCATAATACCTCATTTTGCAGAAAACCACCATTTTATCAACTAATTACGAAATGCCTCTATTATAATACCTCCATTATCAAAACACCACAATTGACACTCTTCCGTCAAAACTTCTGTTAAGTGCGTGTACGCGTGGCAGTAAAATAATATTTTTTATTTTTGTTAATTACCAAAAACCACTATTATAATATCCATTTTACGAAAAACTACCATTTTAATAATTGATTATCAAAGTACTACCAACTGCACTGTTCATGCTAGATTAGAGGCTCGTACGACAATTTAACTCGTTTATAAATGTCTACTAGCTATATGATGCTTCAATTTAATCTTGATGGTTGTCAATGAAGAAAATAATGCTAGAAAATGCAAAAGAAAGCTCATGTTTGAGAATTTATAATTATCAATGTGGAATGGTTACCGACTATCCGATTCAAATATAAATAATTTTTCTTCTTTTATTTCTATAAAATATAATTTATTACATCACTAATTTTAAACTATAACTGTTGTACTAGATTGATCTAAAAGATTCAACTATGTATTAAAGATATAACAGCTTCTCAACGCATTTGCTTCTATTAGGTTCATGAACCGTAATTTTGTAGGAAGAGTAATAATATCTTGCTAATCAAAGATAGCCAAAATTTTTGCCTCACATCGTTACCTAGCGTTACCTAAATATTCATATAGTAGTTTTTGACAATGAGGATATTATAATAGAGTCATTTCGTATTTAGTTGTTAAAATGGTGGTTTTGTGTAAAACAAGATATTATAATGGTGGTTTTCTGCAATTGTCTAAATTGAAGTTGAATACCCACGCGTCGTGTGGCGCGTGTTGTACAATTTCTAACGGAGTTTTGAAAATGGTGGTTTTTTGATAACGGCACTATTATAATATACTCGTTTGGTAATTAGTTGATACAATGGTGGTTTTCTGTAAAATGGCATATTATAATGATGGTTTACTGCAATTGTCCCTTAAAATAAAGAATGTACATGGTTTTATACGTAATATAATTTAGAAATTTATTGGCCATAATAACTTTTATGTTTTATTGTTCTAACTCTCAAAACAAAATAACATAGTTTTTTGTAAATGTAAGTACATTTAAATAATTTTATTGATTTTATTTACGTACGTATTACATTTGAATATTAAGTGGTTTGATCAAAATTGCAGGTTTTAAGTTCAATATTAAATTTAAATAATGAAATTTAAATTTTCAAATAAAATAATAAAAACCTAATAAGATGTCAAAATGAAATGGATCAAATTTGATAGTCCTACCTTTTGATGAATAAACTACACAATGCTAACCCTATACTTCAAATCCTAAGTTTGAGAGAGCTATAGTATATGATCACGCACATACTACACATGCATAAACCATATACCACATTTCTTTACAACCCCGATACCCCTTTACCCCAACCCCTATACTTCAACTCCTATACCCTAAACCCTAAACTCATTACCCCTAACCCTTTAGCTCTACTTATTCATATGTATACTACACAACTCATTTTCTCTACCTCTTCATGCATATTTCCGCAACTCTAAGCTTTATACGCCAACCGTAGAGTTTATGGGTTTGTATTTAAGGTATATGATCATAAATATCCAAGAAAACTAAAATATGCATGATCATATTACAAAGAAACCAAAAGTTTAAATAATTACAATACACAAGGATATAACGTTTGAGTAATCATACATATATATTGAGGCCATGCTTAATCTGATTCCTCATGTTGAAATGTCCAGTACAACGAACTTGTATGTTTAAGTGTGTTTCTAGGTTGTAAGCAATTAATGTATACATAATTTTGTGCTACATAGAACGCCTAGGTATGTTGCATTACTGGACGACAACAATAACCGCACCAACCATCATAAACCACTTGTACAATTTATTTTACATGCGACGTTGAAAAGTCACCAAATTTTGTCTTCATTGAGTTTTGCAACATACATCTCGTTGTTGCTTGTATGTATATTGCATTAGTGTTATCATTTTGAATTTCGCAACATATGTTTATAGGTTGCGTTACTTAATGTTCTGAAAGTGATCTAAGACAACACATCATCTTACACAACGTGTACTTAAATGTTGCTATAGGCTTATGCAACATAATGGTTATGCAAAATCAAAATCTCTATGTTGCATAGTGATCAAACTGGCGTAGCGTGGCCATCCTCACATACCCATCCCATGCAAATTATAATGAATCAAAACAAATTGGTGCTAGGCACTAGTATCCTGATCTACTTCTAGCCAGAAAATAATTCCCTTTACCACCAAAGTACAGAATAAGTTTGTCAGCTAATCCATCTTTTGCACAGAACAACATGCATCATCGTCAGTATGGCTGAGCAGCAATTCGGTTTCTCTCAAACCATTCACAAGCAAGTTTAGTTCTTAAGAACAATAGCACACTGGAAGCAAGTCTAGTTCTTAAGAATAATAGCACAATTGTTCTCTAAGTCCCTTGTTGAGAAAAGCTTTTGTTACCCCGACACTCAAAAGATGGAATTGTTCGCAATACACACGCACAGTATTAAACACGAAAAACCCTCATAGGAATCCAAGAGAAAAGAAAGAGCTTTTAAGGAATAGTTATAAAGGTTGGTATTTCAAATCAAACAAAAGCAAGGAAGAATCTTAGCTCCGAAGGATGGTGACATTACTAATCCTTCGGAGAAAGGCACTACTACAGATTACCCATATAGCAGCGCTTTTTTTGAACCTTTAACAGCACTTATACTAGAAAAAGCGCTGTCTAATATCACTATTTTCGACAGCGCTTCTTAGAATACGCGTTTTCATAAAGCTTATATATTTCAGCGTTGTAGTTATTTAAATTATATAACAACGCCTCTTTAATAAACGTTGTTATATAATTATTTTTTGCAGCGCTGAAAATAAAAATGATGTTAAAATTACAAACTTACAACAGCGCTTAAACCAGAAAAGTGCTCGCGTCGAGTTTACAATTTTTGCAACGTTTTTTAATTTAAGCGCTGTAAAAATTTATTATTTTTAAAATTTTAAAATAAAAAATTGAACGAATATTTTGATTTTACAATGAAATAAAAGCGCTGTTAAATATAGAGTTTGTTTTACAGCTATTATAAAAAGTGCCGTAAAATATTTATTATAATCTATTTTAGCGTTAAAAAAGTGCTGTTAAAATATGGGTTTTGGATTTTACAGCTTATATTAAAAAGTTTCAACAACATTTAAAATAAAATATTGTAAAATATTATTTATAAACGCTTTAAATCGTATTGATAACAATTAAATCAGTGTTGATTTGAAACTCTATTTTATTTGTTATTTAAATCTTATTTTAACACTTAAATCACTTTGATTCTTTTAAAAATCAAATTGAAACTCGATTTTAACATTCGATTTGTTTACAAACAGTATGAAACAAAAAATATGATTCAAAACCCTCGTTTTCATGTTCTCATAACCCTCGTATTGAATTTGTCTCATAAACCTCGTTATGTGTCAACTGTCATACAATTTGACATTCTATAGAAAACATGAAACAAAAAATATAGTTAATATCAAACAAAAATTAGAGGAGTATAAAACACAAAGATCTGAACGAAAATATAATTCATAGAGGTTGAGAGTTATCCTTACTTAGAAACGAGCGGAAGTTTAAAAACTTTGAACATAAAAAATTTCAATGTGACGTTTGTTGAATATTTTAATATATATATAAAGATTATAGCGGGAAGTTTGTAGCGGGGAACTGAAATACTCCAAAAATTTTAATATCGAATGTGGACTGTTAGATTGAATTAACCAACGATTGGGATTAAAATCTGGGTGAAACCGAATCAACCAATCACATCATGGAAAATATACAACATCACTTATTAATTTAAAGCGATGTTAAAAGTTAAATTTAGTTTCATAAAAAATTTCGAATTTAGATTGCTTTGTGTTTTTTTGTTTTTATTTTAGAATTTGATGATTATCAATTTTTATTTTTATTTTAAAGTTTGATTTAGCTGATTACTCATTTACTTTGAATTTTTATATTTACTTGCATTTTTGTTGTGTATTGATTAATGAAAAGATAGTTGATCAGAATGTGACATTGTTCAAACTAGCTAAGTGAGAAACACAATACAAATTTGTAAATGGCAATGATTTAAATGCTGATCTGTTTTTATGTTAATTAAAAAAATTGAATTTTACAAATTGAGTGTTTAAATGCTTAACTAAAAAAAATTTGAAAAAATTTCACTTGAAATTTTTTTAACTTAAAAATACTGAAAATACGTATTTAACAGCACTTTTTAACAAAATAAGCACTGTAAATATACATTTGTTCGGTTTTAAAAAAAATTATTATCTTATAGAATTTATTTTATATTAAACACTGTAAAAAACAATAAGTTATTATTAATATTAACAAATTTTACAACATTTATATTTTAAATGTTGTTATATATATTCGGCGTTAGGGTATAGGGTTTAGGGTTTTCAACCCTAGTTACAATAGCGCTTTTTATAAATGAAACGCTGTAATATATCATTTTTTGAATTTAAATTATTAGCAGCATTTATTATAAATAAACGTCGTCAAATGTTTTTACGCAATGTGTTGTATTGTGTTAGAAAAATCTGCAATTTCATTTCTCTCTTTAATTATATACAACAGCGCTTTTTTGTAAAAAACGCTGTAATATATATATTTGTAAATTTTAAGCTTTTCGTTTAATTTTATTTAATCCGTAAACAATTTTTAGTAATAAAATTCTTTAGTACACATTCTTTTATGCAATTTCAATTCTCTCATCATTTTTACTGAGAGCTAATTTTTGAGTTTGCCTGTCCATAACATAGTCCATACCTACAAGCCAATCTTATGTTATAGCAATGCCATATTTTCTTTTACCAGTATAAGCATCATCCTATACTTCCATAACAAAGGATAATCGACAAGCCATCAAATGTCTTTAGCTTAACTACATAAGCCATTAGCAAAAATTGAATAAAGCAATCAACAACAATACTACTTATAGCTGCAAACCAGAGCATAATATCACCCAAGATCACAAGTAATCCTAAATCAGTATATCAATCAAGCTCAAGCAACATTCGATCAATAAACTCAAAAAGAAAGTGATTAACTTCTTTAATACCAATTTTTAATTCTAATTTAACAGATTTAGAACTCTTCTTGGGATATTAGCAAAATGATTAGTTTTAAACTTAGTTTTTCAGCAACCTTGCCTTGATCCTAAACATTAACTGTAAGCTAAGAACACAAGCAATTTGAGCATGGAACCGGAGCATCCGGAGTAAGTTACAAAGTCTCAATCACTACGAGACTCAACCTAAAATTCACTATGCAAGCACATTTGTGCAAAATATAAAACTCAGGTCAAAATCTTGATGAACACATCAAGATTTGAACGCTAAATCCAATTGTCGTTACTCAAACATTAACTAAACCAAAGAGACACCGAAAACAATCCAAGCAACAATTAAACCAATACCAAAGTACCTTGACAAAGACCTCAACTTTCTCCATAATATTTTTGTTAGACTACTTATTGGTAGATTGATTTAATTTTCTTTGGTCAAAATTTTAAAAATTATTCTTACATCGCTTAAGAACTGGACCAGAGAAAGGTAAGAACATAAAAAGTATCTATGAAATTTCATTTTCTTTGACTTTTGGGTTTGTTGGCACAAAAGAATGGTTAATAGAAGAATATATATACAAATTAAAAAGGTATGTAAATTGTTACATGAGTTTATCTACATACGATTAAGTATACTTTTATCTCAAACAGACAACTATTTACTATATATATACAGCAAGATTTCAAATGCTTTCAATAAATAAATATCTTTTTAAAGGTCTACTTAAAATAATTTGTGGCATGATTTTCCAAAAAGGAGAGCGGAACAAAGATTAGCGCAGCACACATTCTTGACAACTTCTTATGTGGCATGGTATTATATTATTTTTAATCCTAAAAGAAGAAAAATCCTGGATCCGCCACTGCTATTTGCATCATATTATTATTATTGAAATTCGTATATAACGCAGCACACATTCTTGACAACTTCTTATGTTCTTTGTTATTTAAATATGTCTGGTCGCTCAAACCCACAATTTCCTTCCTTTTTTAAATCGACTTTGTATCGTAACCGGACGTTTACCTTTGGTCTTGGTCAGTTTTAAGTTTTAAAGGTAAAACACGCATATGGAGTGGAAATCATGGTCAAATGTCAACAAACAATGTAACGTATTTTATGTAACGAATTCTCAAATTGTTTATCAAGAGGAACAATAATAAATCAAGTTAAACCACATGAGAAGGCGTTGAATTTTTATAGACATGAGTATAAATAGCTATACATTTCTTGAACAACCTTACCAATTTACAACTTAGCTGATCTGATCGGGTGATTCCCCAAGTAGAGCTGACAATGGACGGTGAGTTTACCAAGCAATGTGCTTAGCTTTTGCCTTACTTGGGATACACTGTTCACTAGTATAGAATCTCAAATATAGTCCATATTAATTTGATATTCAATTATTTTAGATTTTATTGTCATTTTTTGCTTGGCTTCCTCACGAAGTTTATTTGGAAATGGCTCACTGTGGCAGGTATAGTTGCAAGAACTAGAGTGACTATGCATGCAAGGTGCCTGAACCAACGATCCTCGGATAACAATCAGACTCCAAAAACACTAGTGAAAAAATCCACTGTTAATCAATCACATGAATCCCACACTGGACTTCTGACCCATATCAGATATATTTGGAGCTCTACTATAAATTCCTTAAATGTGTTCCGCAGGTTTAGCAGACCATACTCCACCATAGGCACTGTAAGTTTTCATGAGTTGGGGATTTTGCCAAAAATTAGATATAAATGTCAATTTGTGAAGTATAATTTGTAAAATATCTTGATAGAAGGGAACTTTGGGTCAAAAACCCTAAACTCTTTTACAGTTCCATGCATGAACTGCATGCTCATCATAAATATAACATAATAATAAAAGGTTGGTTTCAAACCTATTCGCAGATGTTAGGCATTGTTTCGGCTTCTCTCCTTGCAGCCGATGGCTTCGAAGACATATCACCTAAGTATTTCAAGAGTTTGGTCTCGGTATAGTTCCTTGTTTGATGTTCATCACCACTACAAAAATATTGTTATTATATATCTAAACTTTTTAATACACATATTGACTACATGATCTCTTTTTGTGCACCGTTCCTCAGGCCATAGCTGCAGCTCTGTGTATGCATGTTTATGGTGTTGGGATAAACCAGCTGACTGATATAGAGATTGACAAGGTGAGTTTCATTCATGTCATCTAGTTCTCTCTATCCTGAAGCTTTAGTTCACACTTCACAATTTATGTCATGTTCCTTCTCAGGTCAATAAACCAAATCTTCCACTGGTGTCAGGGGAGTACTCATACAAAACTGGTGTTCTGATAGTTACATCATCTGCCATTTTGGTACAGATATTTAAACCACTTTGCATGCCCTAACAAATATTCTTAAAACACCCAACTAATATATTCACGTTTCATAGGGTTTTTTGCTTGCACTGATTGTGGGTTCTTGGCCATTATTTTGGGGTCTTTTTATCACTTTCCTATTGGGAACAACGTACTCAGTGAGCTCATTCTCCAATTCACAAAAAATAATTTGCAATTTGTATCTAAAATGTTTCTCTTGATTCAGTTGCCAATGCTTAGATGGAAGAGATCTGGTACACTCGCAGCAATATAAGTATATTTGTATATCGTGCAGTCATCATACAAACGCTCTATTATTTGCATATGCTGGTAAACAATTAGGTTCTTCTACCTCACAATCAAAGTTTGCCCCATAAGAAACAATGCCCTTTACAATTATTGTACTTATAAAAGTTGTGTAAACGGCCACTTTCAGACTCATGTTTTCCAAAGACCCGCTACGTTCCCTAATCATGTACTCTTTGCTATATCATTCGTGAGCTTCTTCGGAGTGGTTATTGCACTTGTAAAGGTTTGCATCAACTTTGAATCCAAATATACTTCTAAAGAGTATATATATATATATAATACTTGATGAATATAAATGGGACATAATTGTACGTGTAGGATATTCCTGACATGGAAGGAGACCGCAAACACGGCATCGATTCTTTCACGGTTCGACTAGGTCCACAAAGGGTTTGTTTTCCATACATATTGATGTCATAGTACAAACAAAACAAGTTCAAAAATATTTTGTAACACAATCAATTTGCACAGGTCTTCTGGATTTGTGTTTCCCTACTTGAGATGGCATATCTTGCAGGCATATTTGTTGGGGCAATGTCTTCAAACCCCTTTAGCAAACTTGTTTCGGTAATTCAATTCCTTCCTTTCAAATTTAAGCCTTTGCCGAATAAGCAAGTACCAGAGAGTAGCATTAGTGACATACTAACTGCTACGCTTGTCTTTGGTTTATCAAATTAAATCATGCATAGGTATTATTCCATACCTTCGCAGCATCGATACTTCTTCATCGTGCTAAATCGACAAACTTGAAGAGCAAAGTTGCTGCTCAAGCTTTCTACATGTTTATCTGGAAGGTATAGCTAGAATTAAATTGTGGGGGGAACCCCCTCTTTCTATGGATCCATGGATCCCCCTTCATCACCGTTGATTGCATTTTTTGTGTGCACCAGATTGTGCTACGTGTTTGCATTTTTGAAATGCACATGTGAGTTGCACATGACAAATGCACACGTGAGTTGCACATGCTCATTAATGCGCTGGCACAATCTGGTGCGTCCAAAATGCAAACAGTAAATGCAATCAACGAATGCAAAGAGGGATCCATGGATCCATGAAAAGGTGGGGATTCCACATGATAATTTCCCTTAAATTGTGTGCTTGCCAATTTTTTTCCATTTGTTCAATCCACTTTCTGATCAACTGTTTTTTCTACTTTCAGCTTCTCTACATGGAATATCTCCTTTTTCCACTAACGACGTGATGATACAAGTGCTAATGAGATACATGACAAAGAACAGCCAATTACTCGTGAAGACAAGTTAAATAAAGTTACATTATAATTTAAAATCATAATGTTGTCACATCGATTTTTTTATAATAAAGTATATCTTATAGTAAAACATATGAAAACAAGAAATATTATCAGTCAATATTTAACCTCTCCAAAACCATCTACTGAATGATATTACTCAAATAACGATGGGCCACGGCCACCCATCCGACAACAATAACACTGTTTTCCTATTACCGTAAGACATTATCTCACCATTAATTTTCATCAATTTAACGGACGTTATTTAAACTATAAATAACTGTAAGATTCTATCATTCATGTATTTTGCAAATTCAACCGCCCATGTATTTTGCAAACTCAATCGCCAATGTATTTTGCAAACTCAACCGCTCATTTTAATCATAAATCAACTTTAATTTCAATCGTCGGATTAATCAAATCAACGTATGAATTTTTTTCATTCGATCTTGCAAATATTTAATATTCTACTAGACTTGACTCAACATAGACGTCAATTGGTCCGAGTCAATCAACCTGTACAAAGTATTAGTCGATTAAACCAATATAACCTAGTTAACCAATTGTTTGCTTCATCTACAACGTCGTTTAATGTCTATGCGTAATGCACTGCAGAAAATGACATGATCGATTTCTGTTAGATTCACTTATGGAGGCTTTTTGCTGGCGCTCATCTGTAGACGATCGCACTTCTCCGCCGCCCTTCAAGAAACCCGCAGGTCGCCTTTCATCGGTGTTGTTCCATAGTATGTCATGTTTGGCAAAATGTAAAAATATTGTCATAGGTGGAGTTGTATAGACGCCGTCACAGTTGAAGATCACAGACAGGGTACGACAGGACATGCATACGAAGTTCTGACAAAAGGCTACGACATGATAGCCATCTGATACACAGAAAGACAAACAAATTGATCATAGAAGAATATCAAAGATGTTCCGCTATGACATGAACATACATACAAACAGTTTATGCTCTGCCAAAGAAGACAGACAGACTATGTCTACGACAGGCAGACTGCTCCTCAGCTGCTGTAGAATAGTTCACTTGTACAGATTGTACATTTAACAGCGCTTGTATTTAAGCGCTGTAAAAAAATTAGATATTTAACAACGCTTATTTAAAAAAGCGCTGTAATAAAGTCATTTAGCACAGCGTTTCGACCAAAAACGCAGTAAAAAATAAATAACAGCGCTTTTTATTTTAAGCGTTGTCTTAAATAAATCATTTAACAGCGCTTCTTATGAAAAGCGCTGTCTTAAATTTCACATTTCACAGTGAAATATTTACAACAGCGCTTTTTATATAAGCGCTGTCTTAAATGCACTTTTAACAGCGCTCTTTCAAATAAGCGCTGTTAAATATGGATTTACCACAGCGCCTTTTATTTTAAGCGATGTAATAAGTTCGTTTTAAACCTAGTAATTTTCCGACTTCAAAGTTTTACTCATTCTCAGATCCCGCTTTTCCGATTTCACCGGCCGTCATTCTCTTCCGACCAGCTTTCCTCTGCAATTTCTGACTACGCTCCGTGTCAAATCTTTTACCCACGCTCATCAGCTCTGCGATTCCGACTTAGCTCCATATCAATATCCGATGCAAGCTCAGTTACGGTACTCCTTACTCTTAAACCCTAATTTTTTGTTTGTGTAATTTGTTTCTGTTGTATTAATCTACTTGTATATTGTGGTTTTGTGTTTGATCATGTATAATTTTATTAAATATGTAGAAATGGAGAATTTGCATATCACAAATGATAACAGTGATAACGCGGGAGAGTGTTCCGCGCCATCTAAGAGAGGCAAGAGGGGGCCTACATATTTGACCAGATTTTGTAAGGAGAGAAGTGTCTCTAATACTTTATCTAGTATCGAGTTTACCGATAAAGGACTTCCAACGGTCCTAATAAATCAATTTGGAGAAGTGCACTATGTTTGGCGGCAAGAACACGTGTTCCAATTACTTATCAAAATTGGAGGCATGTGCCTGCAGAGTTGAAGAACCTAGTTTGGAGCGATATGAAGGTAATAAAAAATGTTATTTTTATTCTTTTATGTTTCATGTTTATGTGATTATTATTATTAATGTTATTTTACATATCAATTTATATTTTATATATATGCAATATGTTTGAAATGATTTGTTTTTTTTACTTGTTTTTACAGGCAAAATTCAATGTGTCGGATGATCACAAGTCTCAAGAGCTGAGACAAGCTGGAATCTCTTGGAGAAATTTCAAGACAACTCTTACCAAAGATTACATCAAGGGTAGAAGAACGAAGAGGATCCCACTCTTATTTATCAATTCATTACTCCGGATCAGTGGGCGGAGTTTGTGGCTGAGGAGGAAGAAGAATTTGAGGAGGAGGGTTGAGAGCTGCTGAAAGAGCGCGCCTCAACAAGTATCATCATGCTACTTCTCGAGGCGGATATAGCCGTGCTGAAGAACTCCTGATAAAGGAGAAAGCTGATGCACTTCAGGCTACTATTGTGCGATGACTGTGATGTAGGAAGCATTACAGTCGAGAGGTACGAAGTGTGGAAGAGAGCCCATCAAACAAAAACGGGTGGTTATGTGAACGAGACTGCAGAAACTATTGCTGCAAAAATTGTAAGTCTTCTTTAGTCTATTTAATTACATGGTTGATATTTTAGAAGGATATTTATTGTAATAATATTTATTTATCTTTCTGTAGGCTGAGGCAGAGGAGGAGGCATCTGCTGGACATTTCGTTTCACAAGGGCGGAATGATATTCTTACTCAGGCGATTGGAAAACCTGAGTATCCAGGACGTACTCGAGGGGTCGGGATGGCGGTGGGCTGGAAAAAAGTATTTCCCAAAGGTTCGACTTCTACGAAAGGTAGCACAAATGTCGTGCAACAACCTAGGGGAGTCGACATTAGCTCATCTCAGCAGCACATCCCATCGCCTGAAGATGATATTTTCTCCAAATCCCTGAGGTATATTAAACTTATTAAATTAGATAAAATACAAAATTTTGGTAACTGATATTACTTTTATTTACTTGATGTAGACGGGTTTAAAATGTGCTTTCTTCATTGATGATGGCTCTCGAACCATGGTTGCATATGGTCTTGTTTGCCTGGGAGAATCGTGCAGTATAGGCTGATTGATGATCATGAAGTGAAGGCATCATTGCATTATGCAATCGACCCTAATCAGCCGATCCCGCATCCTTTGGCGCAGTTTAACACTGTAAGGGATGCGGTGAATGCAGTTGTACCATGGCCTAAGTCATTGGTTGAAGTTAACAGAAAGGTACATCAATATATTTACTTCATTTATCTTTAATAATAAATTATACCTTTAAACCTTAATTTACAATCGTCATACTTTGTTTTCAGGCATACAATGATTACAAATATGGATTTATGCAATCAAGTATTCATGAACCTGAGTTTGCACACTTGGGAACACATTGTCAGATGCTTTATCATCGTGCAAATCAGCTAGAAGTCGCACTATCTATCTTTATACCAAGTGAAGTCTATGGTGATGATGTATGGGCTCACTTGTATAAGGAAGATATTGTTGAAGTTTTACAGTTGGAAAAGATTGGAGATACGGCGCTTGAGTTATATGAGGTATTACTTTCATTCATCATGCAATATTATCTGAAATTAATTGAATTTCAGTATTATTTCTAATTTAAATCGTTTCAGTTATCTTTACAATGAGTTTGGACGCTTCGGATTCAAATTTGGGTTTATTAGACCGTCGTCCACGACAAGCATTCGAGACATTAACTCAAGAGTTTCTATTTTGACGTCTCGGTTGACAATGCCTGATAGCTCATCCTTCTTTTGCTATTTTCTACCATATTGTGATCCACAAGAGTAAGTATTCAACTAAATTTTGTATTTAATAGTTTTTAGCTACTTTTATGATTTAACTTAACTTGTTTTATCATGTTCTTGAAGGAGTCATTGGATGTTGTGTGTGCTTTTTCCAAGACAAAATGGTATATTGGCTAGATCCAATGGCTGGCATGGTTCGATCGGATGTTCGGCGATTAATTGAAAAGTAAGTGTAAAATATTAAATTATTAGTTTTCGTTTTAATGTTTATACTTCAAAATGTCAGTAAACATTTTTTGTGTTTTGAAATCTAGGAGTTTTCAAAACATTCAAATTATGAATGGATCGTCTTCACAATCTAGATCGACTACATGGATAACAGTCGAGGTAATTAATTTAATTTCTAGCATATTTTTACATTTGGGATAAAATATACTAACATCATGTGTTTTTACGTTTGTAGTGTCCACGACAACCAGAGAGAACGAACTTATGTGGTTATTATTGCATAAGATACGTTCGAGATATCATTAAGTATGTCCAAGAAAATAATGGACAGCTTCATGATAATTTTGGTGATGTAAGTTTCATCTTTTTCGTTGTCTTTTTAAAAATATATGCAATTTATATTTATATAAAACGTGTTTTGATTTGAAAATAGGTGTTTCCAAATGGACGGGAAAGTTACCCGTCTTTCGTCATGAACGAAGTAAGGGACGAATTCTGTTATTACATTCTTGATTGTCCCGTTCAAGAATATCAATGGAATTGATGAGGTAATTTATATAATTATACAATATCATTGTTTCAATGAATGTTGTGACAAGTTTTCTAACTCGTGTAATTTTTTATAGGTTTAACAAGACGCGCAAGCTATGAATCCTTTTGTTTAATGTTTAGAAACTAGTGATATATTGTGCATAATGATCTTTTGATATGCTGGTGATGTAAAACTGAATGTTTAAATGAAATGTTGATCTTTGTAAACTGAATGAGTTGGGAAATGATGTTTATTTTTGATATGCTGGTGTTGCAGAAGTGAGTGCTTATCTTTGAAACCTGTGAAGTGAAAAATGATCATGAATAGCAGGGTTTGAACAATGAAACAGAACTGTCAAAACTGAAAGAAATTATACAACAGCGCTTATTAAAAATACAACCTTTTACAGCGCTTATCTGAATAAGCGCGGTAAAATCATTCTTTTAACAGCGCTTATGAAGATAAGCGCTGTTAAAAGTATATTCTTATTACAGCGCTTTATTTTAGAAGCGCTGTTATATGTTACGTTTTAACAACATTTCTCTATTTAGGCGTTGTTAAAAAATTTAAATCTGATTTAACTACTCGTACTTATGACGCGAAAAGGGTAATGTGTCCTATGGGAATCGAATACGAAAAAATTCATGCATGTCCAAATGATTGTATTTTGTTTTGAGGTCAGTATAAAGATCTAACTGAATGTCCAGTTTGTAACTCTTCTAGATATAAACCGAACAAAGCTCCTAGTATCAGTTCAAAAGGCGCACCGTCTAAAGTGTTGCGGTATTTACCTCCAATTCCAAGATTTCAGCGGCTCTTCTCAATCTCAGACGACGCTACTAACTTGCGATGGCATGCTGAAAAGCGTGTTGAGGATTATATGATGCGTCACCCGACTGATTCAGTTCAGTGGAAGACTTTTGACGAAACATTTCCTGAATTTGGAGGCGATCCAAGAAACTTGCGTTTAGGTTTGTGCACTGATGGAGTGAATCCGTTTGGAAATCTTAGTAGTCAGCATAGTACATGGCCGGTCATATTGGTTATTTATAATCTTCCAACTTGGTTGTGCATGAAACGCAGATATATGATGCTCTCATTATTGATTTCTGGGCCTCGGCGCCGGGGAATACATTGATGTTTATTTACAGCCATTGATAGATGATCTAATTCTTTTGTGGGACAAGGGTGTCCCTACTTATGATGCATCTAGAGACGAGTTATTTGATATGCGAGCGATGTTATTTTGCACAGTCAATGATTTTCCTGCATACGGTAACTTGTCCGGGTATAAGATCAAAGGATACAAAGAATGCCCAATATGTGGAGAGAATACATATTCTCAACATCTTAAAAACTGTCGCAAGATAGTATACATGGGACACAGACGTTTCCTTCCGACAAATCATTCCTACCGTCGAAAGAAAGCTTCGTTTAATGGGAAAGTTGAGTTTGAAAATGAACCGAAATCATCTTCTGAAAAGGAAATACTTGATACTATTTGGGAAGTTCCTAATGTTTTGGGAAAACGAGGACGTAATACTGTTGATGGTTTGTGGAAAAAGAGATCTATATTTTTTGATCTCCCATATTGGTATACCCTTACTGTGAGACATTGTATTGACGTTATGCATGTGGAGAAAAATATTTGTGATAGTCATGTCGGAACCATTCTCAACATTCCTGGAAAGTCAAAGGACGGTGTGAAGGTTAGATTGGACATGCTTGAAATGAACATTCGTAAGGAGTTAGCTCCCGAACAAAGAGGACAAAGAACCTATCTACCACCTGCGTGTACGACTTTATCTAAAACTGAAAAAATTAGTTTTTGTTCCAGTTTGAAGGGTGTTAAAGTTCCTTCGGTTTCTCGTCAAATATTTCAAGTCTGGTTTCCATGAAAGACATGCGTCTTGTTGGTTTAAAATCTCATGATTGTCATACATTGATGCAACAGCTATTGCCTATCGCAATTCGTGGGATATTGCCTGAGAACGTGAGATCTGCTATAACTCGATTGTGTGTTATTTTCAGCTCTTTGTGTTCTAAGACAGTTGACCCGCTTGACTTAGACGAACTCCAAAATCAAATTGTTGTTACTATCTGTCAGCTTGAGATGTATTTTCCTCCCTCGTTTTTTGACATTATGGTTCATTTGACTATTCATTTAGTACGGGAGATAAAATTTCTTGGACCGGTCCATATGAGATGGATGTATCCTTTCGAAAGGTACATGAAGACCTTAAAAGGTTATGTGAGAAATAGACATCGACCTGAAGGTTCTATGGTTGAAGGATACATTGCCGAGGAAGCAATTGAGTTTTGCTCACATTATTTGGGAATATTGAGCCTTTGGGATTCCAAAGTCGCGACACTTTGATCGTCTTCAGGGGAAAGGAACAATTGGATTTCAAGTTAAAGTTGTTCCTCGATCAGAGTTGCATGACGCCCATTTCTATGTGTTGCGGCAGGTTGATGAGATCGAGCCCTTTGTAGAACGTCATTTGCAATTGATAAGGTCATCTAATCAGGGAAAATCTGAAAGTTGATCCAAAAAAAGCATTCAGAAGAGTTTGCTTCTTGGTTGAAAGACGACGTTTTAAGTTCAAATGTGCCTGATTTTGTGAAGTCTCTTGGTGTTGGGCCTAGTTGCGCCGTTCATTCTTATAAGGGTATGATTTAAATGGTTATTCATTTTACACAAAAGATCAGGATGAAAGAAGTTCAGTTCAGAATAGTGGCGTGACAATTGTTGCTGACACAATTCATGTGTCTAGTGCCAAAGATAAGAACCCTGTAAATGCCGGTGTGAATTATTATGGTGTTATTGAAGACATATGGGAAATAGACTACGTAGAAGTTCGGATACCTGTTTTCAAGTGCAAATGGGTGCATAGTTCGAATGTTCGTATTGATGAATTCGGCATGACATTTGTTGACTTTCGTAGAGAAGGATACAAAGACGAGCCTTTCATCATGGCTGAGCAAGCTAAACAAGTATTTTACGTCAAGGATCCCACAAATGAACATAAATATATTGTCGTTCATGGAAAACAACATATTTTCTTCGAAGATGGTATGGATACAAATGATTACTCTAAAGATAGTGCAGCGGTTTGTAGCACCATATGTGAAGTTGTGTTTTGATTTATATATCATTTACTTATTTTGCTTGGTGTTTTTCATACAGGATTTTAGTCATGAGCACGCTATATAAAGGGATGATGTAATCAAACTTTTTTTTATGATTTGGAATTAAGCTGGTAATTAATGTGTTGAAAATTCTTACTTTTTAAAATTTAAATTATTTTATTTGTTTTATCGTGTATATTGTCCTTATGTTCAATATTTTCATGCAGGTATTCGAGATAATATGGATTGTGAAGAATCAAAATTATAAGATGATGTTTTAATAGAGCTTCTGTTTATTGTAATTTGAGTAATTTATCAATAATGAAAATGTGTTTATTGTAAATTGAAACATATAATAAAAAAATATTGCTCTGTTTTTTAACATATTACAGCGCTTTAAAAAAGAAGCGCTTTGGTATACATCATTTCTAATACAATATAATTAGCGCTGTATCAAGTTCAACATTTAACATCGCTTTTAATTAAAAGCGTTGTTAAAAATGTATATACCACAGCACCTAAATGTAAAAGCGCTGTCGTAATTAGGGTTCTAAACCCTGAACCCTAACCCTCAATCCAAACACTAATTTTAACAGCGTTTAAAAAAATAAACGTTGTAATAAATATTTAAAATAATAATAAAATAATTTGTTTTCACAGCGTTTAAAATAAAATAAACGCTGTAACTTATATATTACAGCGCTTATCCTCTTCAGAAAAGCGCTGTAAAAGATATCTTTTTATTATTTCCAAGTTTTAAAAATCAGGTAATATATTTTAAGGTTGTTGTTAAGTCAAGAATTTAAAAACTCAATAAGTAACATTCTATTTATTAAAATATCGTGAGAACATAAGTAAGCATTTGAAATCATTGGCATTTGAAAATTTGTACTGTGTCTTTCTACTAAGCACTAGTTTGAACATTGTACATTTTGATCAACTGTACTTTTCACTAATAAAAACACAATAGAAATGCCAAATGATTTTTTTTATATAAGTAAATGAGTTATAAACTTCATAAATCAAACTTTAAACTAAATTTGTTTCATAATAATCAATGAATTCTGAAGAAAAAACTAAACAAATAACAACTGTTTATAACAGCGCTTATAACGTAAAAGCGCTGTTGTAAATAACATACCACAGCGCCTAATATTTATAAGCGCTGTAAAAAAGTCTCAGTAATTCGATTTCCTTAAATAAAAAATATTTATTTATATATTACAGCGCTTATATATTTTTAAGCGCTGTTGAATATGTTAAATTACCTGATTGGTCGATAAAGTTTTGCACAGATTTTAATCCCAATCGTTGCTTAAATGAATCTAACAGTCCATATTCAATATTAAAAATTCAGAATTTTCAGTCACCCGCACAAACTTCCCGCTATAATCTTTCTATATATATCCAAATATGCAACAAAATTTACATTGATTTTTTTGTCAAACTTACTATTGTTCATGTCATATGTTTATAATTTTCTGTCCAAAAGTGCTTTGTTACGCATAAACTTCCCGTTTCAAGTAAGGATAAACACGTATTTGTTACACTTTTGTGTTTTATATTTTTCGTTAAACTTTTTTTCTTTGTTTGATATTAACTCTATTCTATTCTCAAATATATTTTTCGTAGATTTGTCAAATTGTATGATATATGTCGAGGACGATGAGCCAATTCAAAACGAGCAATGAGGTTAATTCAAGATGAGCAATGAGATAAATTCAGCACAAAGGCCTTAGTTTTGGTCCATAATTTTTATTTGCTAATATTTGTAAAAATCAAATGTTAAAATCGATTTCAATTTCTTTGTAAAAGTACGATTTAAATAAAAAATAAAGAGAATTATAATCAAACTGATTCCCTTTAAAGCGGTTATAAATATTATTAACTTTCCAAAACTATTTTCTCAAATCTCCATAAATATAATAAATCTTACTGCGCTTAATTATAATTTGATTTGAAATCTCATATTTAACAGCGCTTTCAATTTAAACGCTATAAAAAAATTAATCTTTTACAGCGCTTAATATGGAAAAATGCTGTAAAAAATGTACACGTTCTACAGCGCTCTTATAAATAAAGCGATGTTGTATGTTTACATTTTTTCAGCGTTTTTTCTTAAACGCTGTAATATTTAATATTCGAATTAGTTTGATTTTCTAATTATTGAAAATAATAATTATTTTACAGCGCTTAAATAAAAATGCTGTGTAATATGTTAATTAAACGACCACGTTTTTGGGTTGTGAGTGAATGTTTTTAACAACGCTTTTACTGTAAGCGCTGTAAAAAATAAACTTAATAACAGCGCTTTTCTTGCTCTTTAATAGCGCTTCTTGAAGCGCTGTTGAAACATGTGCTGTTGTAAATATCTGATTTATTACAGCGCTTATTTATAAAAAGCTCTGTTGTATATAACCATTTTTAACAGCGCTTAATAATAAATAAGCGCTGTAATAAATGGTTATATACAACAGCGCTTTTTTATAAAAAGCGCTGTGATAAATAAGTGATTTACAACAGCACTCGTTTCAACAGCACTCATTTCAACAGCGCTTCATGAAGCGCTGTTAAAGAGCAAAAACAAGCGTTGTTATAAAGATGATCTGTAGTAGTTGTTACAGATATCCTAATTGGTGTGAATTAGAAATCAGAATGTTGAAGATACATTTCCTAAAAGATAAGGAAATATTAATTGAAAACTTATCAAGAGGAGAAAATCTTGATAAGGATGAATTTAGGTATTAGTTTCCTAAAATCTTTAAGAGTTATTATCAAATTAGGATTTGATAATACGAGTACAATAAGGATTCATCATTACTGTATATATTGATAAGGCCTTTGACGAGCACGTCGTTGAGTGCTGCAAATTTGTCCCGACTCTCCTTACTAGTATAGTATCGGCAAGCTGGGGTCGAATCCACAGGGAACGGTGGAAGTCTCTTTTCAACTACAAACTAAAGAATTGGGGTTGTGCGTGAGAACAATTGAAAGAAAGAAAAACTGCTGCGCAAGTATAACTGGCGCACACACAGAAAGCAAGTATAAAAGATGCAGATAACTATGCGAGAGATGAGCTCGGTTCAGATTCTTCACTATGAATTCTATGTTTATCCTCGGTCACTATGGTACATGATATAATTGTCCATGTAGATTAAGGTCCTGTCACAGCTTAATAACCTACACATACATTCCGGTCAAAGTCTGTATGATATTATTACTCAATCTAGTCTAGTCAATAACGAATCCGGTCAAGGTAGCTACTGCCTATTCTAGTGTTACTCCTATCATTCACAGTCACGTACTTCTGATAGTTTAACAATAGATAATAGATTCTACAACTAAGTCTGCGGTGCAAGGCTTCGCTTAATTGTCTAACCTAATTATCATGCAATTGAGTTCGGAATAATAATACTAAACTTAATCATGTAAATTAAGAACAAGACCTCAAAACATATTATTCATAGATCAAAATCCAAACCGAGTTCAGTGAGTTTAGCTACTCATGCTGAATGAATATATCTCAAGAATAATTATAAGACAGCTAAAATAACAAGACAAATCTGTATGGTGCGTCGTCAGGCTCGCGTGACAGTTTGCGAGCGTCGGAGTTCTGCTCTGAGCCGTCTGCGGCGTGTTCAGCTCTCTAAGTACGCGTGTGTGTGATTTCCATGAAGCTTTATATTTATAACCTTGCCTCCTAGGGTTTCCACGAATATTTAGGCAAGGATATCTGTAGGAAATCATCTATATCTCTAAGAATCAGCTTAGGAAATATTAAATCTCCAAAAACCGAACTTAGAAATATCTTTAGCGCGTGATGACGTCATCATCCCGAATATCTCGCTATCTGCTGACGTCACCGTTTTACTGTCTTCTGTGCGACCCAGACTCGCGCGACATAGTGCTCGCGCGCTAGTGGTCTTCTGTCCTTGTTGTCAAGTTGTTGTCTTTTGTTCTGGAAATCAGTCTTCTTGTTGCGTTTTCGTTCTAACTCATCTTTTAGACCTGAGATACAAAACTACACCAAAACCGTAATCTTATACTGAAATATGTTAAAATATAAGCAATGTAAAGGACTTAAAGTAGCGTACAACTACACTCTATCAAATCCCCCACACTTACTCTTGTTCGTCCCCTGAACAAGTCGGCTTCCTTACCTTTTGTGTAACGCACGCGTGATTGTTGGACTTACTGCGCCAGATGTCTGCGCCACCCTCACAACCTGCGCAACTGTGATTATACAACACACAACTGATTTATGATATTGATTCAAACCTTGTGTTACCTCTCTTGTGGAATGCATATCAATTCGGATGATTGGGAGATAGTCCTGTTTAAGCACCGGTCACCGAATTCTTCTTGAGTTGCGATTGCATGATTATTCGTATTCGCTTTCTCTGGTACATGATTGATCCGCGTCTTAGGGTTCTGAGCTCTACGTCTTTGACGCTTTACTGTTTGTTCTCGGACAGATGATAACTTTTGATGCAATCTTTTCTTCTTTTCATTGTTTCGGCCTTTTTGAGCTTTAACTTTGAATTGAATACTTTTTCTGGTCCGGATCTTATTTCTTCCCTAGAACGGCTTCCAATCATGGCCTTCGGATAGCAGCTATGGAACCACGCCCCGCTCTCGCTTCTAATCAGTCGAGCGCAAGTCAGATCGCGCGTTTGCAACCGCGCGCCCCTTCCTGAGCAACTAACTTTCACGAAGACGGTCTGTTTTCCCGTCTCGTCACGCTGTTAGGGTTTCGCCTTCGGCATCTGTGTGACTGAGCTTGCTCTCATTCCTTTGACCGCGGAGTACCAACCTCCACGAATACTCATAACCATGCAACCGATCCTCAAGCTTCGTTCGATCGACTGCTTCTCTAGGACGTTTCTATCAACTCCACATCCCTCGTTATTCCACTCAAGAGATACACAAAATTCGAAAAAATTATCGAAATTCAGAATATGTCATATAAGCACAACTTACCACAGGTGCGCGAGTGCGCACACAGGTCGCGCACGCCAATGTTTCTTGCGCGCAATTACCTCTTGAGATGTGTTCAGCGTTCGATTTGGTTTGTTTAAACTAAAAAAACGAAAAAAATTCCTATTCCTAAGTGTACTACTACCCCCCCCCCACACTTAAACAAAAACGTGTCCTCACGTTATGAACAAGTAGTAAAGAAGGCAATAGTCACGCACGCACATATAACCATTTGGCACTGATAGAGTGTAGTTGTACGCTACTTTAAGTCCTTTACATTGCTCATATTCTAACATATTTCAGTATAAGATTACGCTTTTGGTGTAGTTTTGTATCTCAGGTCTAAAAGATGAGTTAGAACGAAAACGCAACAAGAAGGCTGATTTCCAGAACAAAAGATAGCAACTTGACAACAAGGACAGAAGACCACTAGCGCGCGAGCACTATGGCGCGCGAGTGTAGGTCGCGCAGAAGACAGCAAAACGGTGACGTCAGCAGAAAGCAAGATATTCGGAACGATGACGTCATCACGCGCTAAAGATATTTCTAAGTTTGGTTTTTGGAGATTTAATATTTCCTAAGCTGATTCTTAGAGATATAGATGATTTCCTACAGATATCCTTGCCTAAATATTCGTGGAAACCCTAGGAGGCAAGGTTATAAATATAAAGCTTCATGGAAATCACACACACGCGTACTTAGAGAGCTGAACACGCCGCAGACGGCTCAGAGCAGAACTCCGACGCGCGCAAGCCGTCACGCGAGCCTGACAACGCACCATACAGATTTGTCTTGTTATTTTAGTTGTTATTTAATTATTCTTGAGATGTATTCATTCAGCATGAGTAGCTAAACTCACTGAACTCGGTTTGGATTTTGATCTATGAATAATATGTTTTGAGGTCTTGTTCTCAATTTACATGATTAAGTTTAGTATTATTATTCCGAACTCACTCGCATGATAATTAGGTTAGACAATTAAGCGAAGCCTTGCACCGCAGACTTAGTTGTAGAATCTATTATCTATAGTTAAACTATCAGAAGTACGTGACTGTGAATGATAGGAGTAAATCTAGAATAGGCAGTAGCTACCTTGACCGGATTCGTTATTGACTAGACTAGATTGAGTAATAATATCATACAGACTTTGACCGGAATGTATGTGTAGGTTATTAAGCTATGACAGGATCTTAATCTACGTGGACAATTATATCATGTACCATTAGTGACCGAGGATAAACATAGAATTCATAGTGAAGAATCTGAACCGAGCTCATCTCTCGCATAGTTATATGCATCTTTTATACTTGCTTTCTGTGTGTGTGCCAGTTATACTTGCGCAGCAGTTTTTCTTTCTTTTAATTGTTCTCACGCACAACCCGATTCTTTAGTTGTAGTTGAGAAGAGACTTCCACCGTTCCCTGTGGATTCGACCCCAGCTTGCCGATACTATACTAGTAAGGAGAGTAGGGACAAATTTGCAGCACTCAACGACGTGCTCGTCAGGCACCAATCACAATTCATGATATGGCCACCCACCGAGTCAATCAAAACACCGATCAAAATTAAAGCACCGAATAGAGACAAGTGTTTAAAGACTGAATTACAAATCATCCGCCGAATAGTTCATTACACCGATCATAAATATATTTAAAATGAAGTAGAAAATGACCGGGAGAGTTCTTCGATTGGGTCTTCACCCTGTAGTGCATACTCTTCCGGGATCGGGTCACCTGCATGCCATCCTCTGGGTGGCGTCATGTCCAAGTTGGCACCCTGTGGTGCCACATATTCCATAACACGTTGGGCGTTGAACACCCAGCGCTCGTCTATCAGCACTTGTGCGCCGCTACCTTGTGCGCTGGACTCTGCTTGCGCACGCTCTGATCTGCGCCTGCTCCTTCTCGGTGCTGCTGACACTTGCGCCACTACTTCTGGCGCAGCCCTGATGTTCTCTAGTCCGCGCCTGTAGCTCCAATACGCGGTTCCATCCGCGCGCACCTTGATTCCTTTGTACAGGCGCATCTTCTGGCGCGTCAGGTACTCTGCCTGTACAACTGTGTGTTCTTCCAGCCAAGGCTCCATATGTAGCGCACGCAGGAAGTGCGTGATCAGTCCTCCACAGAGCAGCGGCCCCTTCATACTCACGGCCTCCCAGTAGCTGGTGATCAAGCGCGTGTAGCGCACCTTCTTTCCGTAGTAGAGACCCTTGAGGATCTCCATATCAAGTAGCCCGGGCCGCTGTGATCCATTGTAGCGGCCGATGATGGAGTGGGAGATGAGCCTCTGAAGATAGAACATCTTCGGATCTAACAACTCAGTGCCGAGGCTCCTTCCTCCGGCATACGGCTTGCTGCCGTCAGTCCAATCGTCCCAGGCTTCCTGGTCCGTGTGTTCATCTACCTCTGCGCCAGGCATGCGCGCCAGTCCCATGACTGCGCCAAACTGTGATGGCGCGGCCTCGTAATACACGCCCCTGTGGCGGTACCTGATCCGGTCTGCTAGTCCTTCGTACGACGCGAGGAACTCCAGTGTATCCTCCACGTCCGTGTCCGAACTGAGTTCCATGAACGAAGCCCATCCGGTTGCGGCAAATGCTGCGTGCACCTCCTCATATAACCCCATCTCACGCAAAAACTCCTCATCCACAAACACAGTTGGCAAAATCTCGCACCTACTGTACAGCCTATGTCTTATCTCAAAATCCAACTTCTCAGACTGATCCACACAGATAGACATTGTAATGCAGCAAAGAAAACACCCACAAATATCAAACTGGCGCGCGTGTCCTGTCACGCGCGAGTGCTACGCAGATCTAGATCTCAAACTTCTACTGCAAAATTGAACTACCAAAACTATTCCAAATCGATTGAAATTTTGACAGTAGAATACCTGCGCTGAGATCTACGTTCTGACGAAATTTTCGAAATTCTGGGTTGCGTGACGGCGGCGGCGCGGCGGCGGTAGGCGGCGATTGGCGGCGGCGGTGGTGGCTAAGGTTTTTGTGGTTTAGAGAGATAAGGTGAAAATACAAAGTGACATAATTTTTACCTCTCATCACATATTTATAGTAAAAAAACCACATGCATGCATGGCCCAAAACTAACTTGGGCCCAAACTAAAACTAAACCAAAAAAACTAAGTAAAAATTAAAACACACACAAAAACATGAAAATAAAAACTAAGTTAAGTTTGTCGGAGTACCTTCCGACGAGTGCTTTGTTTAACGTCGTTAGCTCGACGCAAATGTGCACTTATAGCGCACGGGTCTCCTCCCCCACACTTGAACTTTTGCCTTCTTCCGTATTATTATCTTTTCTGCATGGCAAAAATTCAAGAGAGTCAGTATCAGTAGATAAAACGTAATTAATATGATCGGAGGGAAGAGTAATAGAAAATGCGAAATTTCGCGTATTAGGCCCTTCGGATGCGCCAGTCCTCGCGCAGGTTATCTCTCGCGCGTCCTTGAGTCGCGCTGCTCTGTTCCGCATGATCACCCTGCGCACCGCATCTGCGTTCCGATGCTGTTCCCAAGTGTCGTGTTGCTCTCGGCTTCGGTCTCTGTCCTTCTTATCGGGTGGCTTATTCTTTATATTGTTCTGGCGCGCCGAAGGCGTAGTCTTCTGGCTGGCGCGCATCATCACAGAATGCGTCGGTCTTGGTGCCATGTTTTCCCGATCATTTACCAATGGTTCCTCGGACAACCTGATTCTGTTGATGACATCTAATCTGAGTATGTGCTTTTTATCTTGTAGTGTCACCATACCTTTACCGACATCTATGCATACTTGCGCGGTTCTCATGAATGGTCGGCCAAGCAACACAGTTTCTCGGGTTTCAGTATTCGGCTTGTTCATGTCGACTACATAAAAATCTGCTAGAAACTTGAGTTGCCGACATTAGTCAAAACATCTACTATCTTCCCCTTTGCTTCGGTCCGTGAGTTATCCGCAAGTAACAGAGCAATATCTGTCGGTTCTAGAGGTCCCATTGATGATGCAGAGTATAGCGAATATGGTAGCAAATTAACCGAGGCTCCCAAGTCTAACATGCACTCGCTAACCAGGGTGTCCCAATAAAGCACGGAATGGTAAAAGTTCCCGGATCAGCGAGTTTCTCTGGTAATTCTGGGGCTAAACACAGCCTTAGACTGGCTTGGAAATCATCTAGCATGATTTCATCCTTATTCCTCTCTGGTGCGTCAGGGTTGATGCGTGTAAAGACTGGTGCAACAACTATTTCTGTACTCAACTCTGCTGCGTCATCAGTAACGTGTGTATCAACTGGCGCGCTAGTATTGTCTAGGTGTGGCGCGTCCATCTGAACATGTTGATACTTCCCTTCGGATTCTGAATGACTTGAGAGGGTAGGTTACCATCACTAGCCTTCAATTCATTCACAGCAGTGGCAATCTGGGTGAGCTGGTTTTCGATCAATTTAAACCTCTTATCATTCTGTCTTCATTCCTTCGCACTGTCTCAGCCAACTGACCTACTATTCTTCTAGTGATTTCTTGGGTGGCTGCTGGTTGTACTGCACTGGTCCTTCAGCGCGTTTATGTGGCGGGTTATAAGCAGCAGCTGGCGCGTAAGGTCGCGCGCCAGTGGGCATTAGGTTGCGCGCGCCAGTCAGCGCGCGGTCTCTGAAATTCTGCTCATTCTTCCAACTAAACCCATTCTCAGCCAATCCAAATCTAGGCTGTCCTTGCCTAGCTTGTCCATTATTCCATCCACCCACAGCATTAACATCTGCGTGTTCTTCAAACAGGGTGGGGCATGCGTCAGTCAGATGGTCTGTGGCGTGACAGAATTCGCAAGTTCTAGTATCGACGCTTTGTTTCATCATCAACTTCTGCATCATATCCTTCAATTCCTTGATCTCTCCGGTTACATCTACTTGATGCAGTGATCTGGCGCGGTTGTTCTCTAGCGAACTTGATATCTGACTTGGTCGCCGTGTCTTCTATTAGCTTCCATACATCCTCTGGGTACATATTCCTCACGTTGCCTCCTGCGCAAGCGTTCAACAACCTGAGTTCCATCTCAGTTAGTCCGTTGAGGAAGTTCTCTATCAACACATGTTGCGGGAGTCCATGATTGTAGCAGTTCGCTTCAAGTTCCCTGAACCGCTCATAATATTCGACAATGACTCACCGTGCAACTGCTTCGGGCAGCTAGCTCTCTTCGTAGTAACGATACCTTGGCCGCAGGATAAAATTTCTAGAAACCGTTCTTGTAACTCGGGCCATGTCCTTATTGAACCCGGAGCTAGCCCATCAACCATTGTCGAGCTGAATCACATAGAGAGAATGGGAAAGCTCTCAACTTCAGCAACTCTGGATCCTCGTTCCCATTCCTCATGTTCTCGCAGATGGCCGAACTCTCGTACGTGTTTACTGGGTTCTCACTAGCCATACCATGGAATTTGGTATGTAGTGAACAAGCTGAGTCCGCAGCTCAAAGTGACCATCTGGGGCAGTACGATGCACCATGGCTGATTAACCGCTGAGGAGCAGACATCTCTTGATGGTGCGTCGCGCCACAGGTGGTGCAGGTACGCGCGCGACAGGGGTGGCGCACGTACGTCCATATTATTCAGCTGGTTGTCCTTCTGGCAATTCAGCATCCATCTGAACTCTAAGTCTCTGCGTACTTCTCTTCTGATTGCATCGAGTTCAGCTGGGTGTAGGCGAGCAAAACGTTTCGGCGTTGCGCCTGGCGCGTCTGGAGTTTGTCCATTCGTCTGCCGATTACACTGTTCTCACCAAAATCTTCCATGCAAAACAAAAACAACAGCTAAATTAAACGTAACTAATTTTTTTTTGGATTTTTGTTTAAGAAAACAAAAGTAAATAACAAAAAGAAAAAGAAAAGAAAACTTCTCTAGCCGCTCCCCGGCAACGGCGCCAAAATTTGACGAGCACGTCGTTGAGTGCTGCAAATTTGTCCCGACTCTCCTTACTAGTATAGTATCGGCAAGCTGGGGTCGAATCCACAGGGAACGGTGGAAGTCTCTTTTCAACTACAAACTAAGAATTGGGGTTGTGCGTGAGAACAATTAAAAGAAAGAAAAACTGCTGCGCAAGTACAACTGGCGCACACACAGACAGCAAGTATAAAAGATGCAAATAACTATGCAAGAGATGAGCTCGGTTCAGATTCTTCACTATGAATTCTATGTTTATCCTCGGTCACTAATGGTACATGATATAATTGTCCACGTAGATTAAGGTCCTGTCACAGCTTAATAACCTACACATACATTCCGGTCAAAGTCTGTATGATATTATTACTCAATCTAGTCTAGTCAATAACGAATCCGGTCAAGGTAGCTACTGCCTATTCTAGTGTTACTCCTATCATTCACAGTCACGTACTTCTGATAGTTTAACTATAGATAATAGATTCTACAACTAAGTCTGCGGTGCAAGGCTTCGCTTAATTGTCTAACCTAATTATCATGCAATTGAGTTCGGAATAATAATACTAAACTTAATCATGCAAATTAAGAACAAGACCTCAAAACATATTATTCATAGATCAAAATCCAAACCGAGTTCAGTGAGTTTAGCTACTCATGCTGATGAATACATCTCAAGAATAATTATAACAACTAAAATAACAAGACAAATCTGTATGGTGCGTCGTCAGGCTCGCGTGACAGCTTGCGCGCGTCGGAGTTCTGCTCTGAGCCGTCTGCGCGTCAGCTCTCTAAGTACGCTGTGTGATTTCCATGAAGCTTTTATTTATAGCCTTGCCTCCTAGGGTTTCCACGAATATTTAGGCAAGGATATCTGTAGGAAATCATCTATATCTCTAAGAATCAGCTTAGGAAATATTAAATCTCCAAAAACCGAACTTAGAAATATCTTTAGCGCGTGATGACGTCATCATCCCAAATATCTCGCTATCTGCTGACGTCACCGTTTTGCTGTCTTCTGTGCGACCCACACTCGCGCGCCATAGTGCTCGCGCGCTAGTGGTCTTCTGTCCTTGTTGTCAAGTTGTTGTCTTTTGTTCTGGAAATCAGTCTTCTTGTTGCGTTTTCGTTCTAACTCATCTTTTAGACCTGAGATACAAAACTACACCAAAAGCGTAATCTTATACTGAAATATGTTAGAATATGAGCAATGTAAAGGACTTAAAGTAGCGTACAACTACACTCTATCAGCCTTGAAGAGAAAATGACACATCGAGCCAGAGCAAAAATACATACAAACACCTACGCTAAGAAATCACTCGGGAGAGGCTTATATATTCGGTCTTTTTTGTCGGGAGAGGACCAAGGGACGTCTTTCGGGAGATTGACGTAAGCGAACGAAAAGAGGAATCTTCACCTAGGAGACTTAGGCCGCATATTCAAGTGAGTTTTAGCAGGTTTCTTGTGAAGTTAGGCCGCAGGTTTCAAGTTAGTTTTAGCAGGATATTCGAGCTTGTTTGTGATGATAAAAGCCTTGTGAAGTTATTCAGTAGGTTTCTTATGTTGAAACTTTTCTAATGACATATCTTTATTTTGCAGGAATATGTTTCACATTAATGAGGTATGCTGAGATGTGAAAGTGAGTCAAGGATGTCGAAAAGAAGGTTAACAATTCATGAAACTAAGTAAGGTCAAGTCTGTCCGTATAGTCTGTAATCTTCAGTTTCAAAGTTCAAGTCGTTTGTGGTTTGTATGTGTTCCTTAGTCTTAACCTCGATACATGATTTAGGAGGGCATTTGTTGAGAAATAATTCATGTTTTGAGATCGTTTTTAGTTTGTCTCAAGCCTGCATGCTGAGGTTAGTATAGAAACCTTTGAGAGCCTAAATTGTGACCGGAAATTAGCCGGAAAAGTTGGCAGCAAAGCCATGGGTTTTTGAAGGTTTTTGTTCCAATGATTGAACTCAAAATATGAGAAAAAATATCTTGCAAATCATTCAATCTCTCATCTAAATTGATAGAAGAGTTTTGAATACATCAAACAAGGTCCATTAGACCTTAAAACAAGAGACTTCTCACAATACATATATATAGTTGTTTAATCCATAGTTTGTATATTCGAAGTGAAATCACAGTTACACAAAGTTAATCAATGAAAACAAGAATCTAATACACTTTTGGATCTTTTTCTAAGCATGGAGGTTGTCTTCTTCTCTTTAATTTTCTATCCTCTTTCTTCGTAAAATCTGCCTCCCTTTGCAAAATCTCTGAAAATGTGTCTCTTTAACGTAGGTCAAGTGAGCAGGTCGGGTAGCACCCAAGGCACCCGTCTCAGCAGCAAATCTGTCCAGTTATTTTATAGGTCGGGTAGGTCTAGACGCCCGCCCTACCCGAGCATGCAGCTGCTCAGAGTTTTTGACGTTGTTTTGACCCTCTATATATAGAGGTTGTTCCATTCAGATAATATATGCATGTTGTATAAGCTGAAGAAGGTATAACGGTCAAACTGTCCAAATTGTACTTTTGTTGAATTCTTCACTCATTTAAACCATTTTTCTTTCATAATGCATCAAATCATATATGTGGTTAATTCAACTCTTCACAACAAATAAATGGATCAATTAACAATAATAATTCGAGTAACTACATAAAATTAATAAGATATGGAGTTAATAATCAATCGAAATATCGACCGATCAATATACTTCACAAAAATTTGTTCGTCCTCGAACAAACATTAAGCACACATTAAGAGTTCAATGGTGAAGGATATAGTAAGACAATTATCATGCAAGCACTATAAAACAAGATCCAAGGTTATACTAACCTAGATGCAAAACTAACTCATTTTCGTAGGAATCACGAGTACATTTGCAAATGTACCAAGCCTTTAAACCCCTAAGCTACACTAGTGGACAAGTTATAGTCTCGTGAAGAAATTCAGAAAAAGGAATACCCACAAATCACATATGCAACTAAACTACATATATGCTTGATGATATATGTGCCATTAGCCAAGCTAAATATGGGTTGTGTAGTCGATGAGAGTAAATATATATCATCGGATCATCAATCAAGAAAATCACTTATTCTGTAAAGTTAGAGCAAGCTTCACTATGAGAAAAGCTTGGTAAAATCAGCCAACGTCGTTTCAACACTATGTCTGCATCTATCACTTGAATTTGTAGCTCGTCTATAACTCACTTATGCTACCTAAGTGGGTAGTACATAAGCTTATGTTAATAAACTCATTATCAAATTTAAACTCATAGATTATAAGCATAAGAAAAGAGGAGTTCAACATACTTCTACAAAACTAAACTTAAATGCTCGGTACTCATTTGAACATAACTTGTTCTACATCACGCATACTCATATCAACTTGTAAACTTATTTTACTGTGTCATTCATTATAAAAATGCAAATGATTCACAACTAAGCTCTAACGAATTAACTAGCCTTTGGGTATTACAGATACTTTCGAAGAGGAACTTTCCATCCTAATCCCCGGTATCTGTAACTTTTTCTTTCTTTTTCCTTTTTTTCCTTTTTTTTACTTCACACTTAGAGTTTGACCATGAATCAAGGGTAAAGATGAATGACTGAAAAAAGCCTTAATTCAGCAAGAAATACGAGTGCGATAACCACTTAGAATTTACCGAGCAAGAAAGCTTAATATCATAGAAGATTTACATCAATTGAACCAATTAGAGATAAAGTCTAGAAACAAACATGTACATATACAAACAATGGAGATGACACCATAACAAGTCTCAACAGGATATAAGCTAAAATTAAACATATTCAATTCATCCCAAGATCAATAAAATCCTAAGAATATACATTACCTCATGTACCAACCTGACATGATTATGATAAATAATACTACTCAATAATGATGCAATGCATGAATGCAAACAAAGCAATGACAAGATGAGTAATTGTGACACACCACTCACACTTAAGATGATGATATGAACAAAACTCATCAAGTCAAATACTTATGAAATCAACCTTATTAAAACGAAAAAAGAAATACTTAAAAGTGAAGATCAGCAAAGCGCCCCCAATGAATCTCACGTGAGAAGTCATTTGCTAGGATCCCTTCTCACGGGGTCTTGAATACTTGAGAGTCGATCCACCTTCAAATCCCATCTGAACATTCGTCCATCAAGTCTACAATAGACTTTCCTACCCAAGTATGATCCCTTTGTGAATATATCATCATCTTAGGCAAGGAGATCGCGAGAGCTTCTTGCAAAAGATACTGAGATGAATGGTTGGAAGGTTCTATATTTTTCTTGAGGCGGTGGGATGTAGTAGGGGTCTTCAACGCTATCCATTGGCTTGATGATCTCGTTGTCGTCTATATCCCCAATAAAATTCTTTGACGCCCATTCTCCAAGGTAATCTCCTAAACTTTTGTCAACTTCTATACAAGGTTGAGCCATATGATTGTATGTTGATAAAGATGAAGGAGAAGAAGAATCTAACTCCACATCAAGCATTCTTTTAAATTCTTCATAAAATACATCCTCATTTATCGGAGAATCACTTGAAATTTGATGCAAAGCCACTTCCATATCCAAGTTCTCATTTGTGAATTCATCTTCTACATTCGTGCTTAAAGATGTGATCGAGAGAAACCTATGAGTGTTTTCCTCTAACTCTTCAAGTTTGGAGAATATTTTATCTTGCATCTCGATAAGCTCTAGGAACATGTCCATAACTGAATTATTAACAACTGGCTCCTCATAGTAAAATGGCATGAAATGTTGAGGCGGATCAAAGCATTGTCCGTCTCGTGAAAGCTCTTTGCCGTAATAGCTCATTGATAATCCATAATCATCCTCGTCATAAAAGTGGGACATAACTAATCAAGAGATATGTTGGTAGAGATTGATCAAAATCTGAAAATTTGGCGAGTCACTTGTGATACTTGTATCTTGCACTTAGCCAAAAATATTCCTGAATTAAATAAAAAATAACAAACCCGTGAAATCACAAGTGTGAAAAATATAAAAAAAGTACATAAGATAAATGAGTAGCCTAAACGAATCACTAAACCTAGACTAATACTGGCAAGTTAACTCGTTGCTCCCCGACAACGCCACCATTTTGATGTTGTGTTTTTTTACCTTAAAGTCGATGACTAAGAGATTCCAAATGCAATTCAAAAATAATTTATAAACCGAAGTATTTGGGTTGTCCAAGGAGCAAAATTAAACTTGCGCACTATATAGGTTTAGCTTTAATCTAGCTAACTCGAATTGATATTTTTTGTTTTGTTTTGTTTTGTGGAGGATAGAAGTCCCGAGCTTTGCTGCGTTTTCGCGCACTCTATCAAAACTGACGTACCTCCTAACTCATTTGAGGGCCAAAGGCGCCAATCGGACCATCCGAGCCACCTTGGGCACCACCTAACCCAAATCCCGCACTTAGCCCCCACTTGGTCCGAGGTACTTCATAACATATGTACAAGAAATCCCTAAATGATTAAATACTTGAAGATTTAATCAAAAATCGGGGAAAGTCGAAGAACATGAAATTGAGGGGGCATTATAATTGCTCTTTTTTCCTCCCTTTGTTTGTATCCAATCGGTTTTCAAAGGAAATGACTTTAGCAAAGCAGTTCATACACTTTGATTAGCGTTATTGATGGCCATATCAGTAAACTCTAAAATTATTTTTTACCCACATTTGATAGATTCTGTAGTATCATATCACGAAGAATCTAACATAAGATAAATGAATGTGAATTTGAGGGGGAGACTTATAGTCTTTTTTCTTTAATCTTGATTTTTCTCCCAAATGAGTTTTTTCCAAGATATAGTTTTTGATGACACAGTTCATCCACAAAACATAAGAAAAAAAGTCATCGAAAGGGAGTGTTAAAAATAGATATTTATGTTGGATGGTTTTGTTAATTTCTAATGTCCTTTCATATGTCTTAGAAATTGCCTATATGGAAGCTTACATTTGCGATGGACATAACTTTATCACACGTTGTCCAAATGATGAGATTCAAAATAGGATTTGGGATAGAATCAAATTTCCAATCATTTAACAGCTGACAGCACGTCGTTGAGTGCTGCAAATTTATCCCTGGTCTCCTCTTTAGTATAGTCAAGGCAAGCAGGGGTCGAATCCACAGGGAACGGTGAGAAGCTAACTTTTATCTACAACTAAAGATTGGGGTGTTAGAGTGCGTGAACTAAAAAGGAAAAGTGCGTGAGAACTACTTGCGCGCAACAATATTCAAAATACGAGTGTTAGACATAAACAAGAGATGAGCTCAGCTTAGACTTATCACTACGAACTTTATGTTTATCACGGGTTCCTAAAGATCTATGACAGATTGTTCACGTAAGCTAAGGTCCGGTAAAGGCTTAATAACTTACACATATATTCCGGTAAAGGTTTATATGATACAACTACCAATCCTATTCTAATCAACCACGAATCCGGTAAAGGTAGTGATTAACTATCCTAGTGCTACTCCTAACCATTCACTATAACGTACCTCTGATTACTTTAACGATAGATAACGGATTCTAAAATTAGGTCTGCGGGTAAAGGCTTCGCCTAATAATCTAACCACATTATCATGCAATTACGCTCGAAGTAATAATCTAAACATGTCACGCATTAAGTATAAACCTCAAAACATATCATTCATAGTTCAAAGTCTAAACTAAATTCAGAAAGTTAGCTAGACATGCTGAACATAGACATCTCAATGTTTGTATGAAAAACAACAAGTTATTGAAAGCGAGTAGCCTGATGACGCGTGATTGATCTTGCACGTTCTCTGACTTGCGCCGGCAGCTTGTGCGTTCTTCTCTTCAAATTCGGCTCCTTCGTGATTTCCTTCTTGCACTGTATTTATAGTGCCTTCTAGGGTTTCCACAATAAAATAGGCAAGAAAAATATATGGAAATCATCTTTATCCCTAAAAATCAGCTTAGGAAATATTCTCGCGCATGATGACGTCATCGCTCCGGGTTTGTCGCTGACTGCTGACGTCATCGTTTTGCTTTTGCGCGACTCATCTCGCGCGTGAGAAGTTCCAGTTCTTGTCATCTTGTTGTTCTTTGCTTTGAGATCCAGCCTTCTTTTTGCACTTTTGTTCTAACTTCTCTCATAAATCTGAGATACAAAACTACACCAAAAGCGTAAGCTTGTACTAAAAATGTTAGAAATACAAGTAGTGTAAAGGACCTAAAACAGCATACAAAAGTGCCTTATCAACGGCGCTTATCCAAAAAAGCGTTGTTAAATAATACTATTTTACAGTGCTTTTACATAAAAAACTCTATTATATATTAAAATTTATTTTTTAACATCGTTTCTATCATTAAGCGCTGTTAAAAACTAATTTTTTACAGCGCTTTTATATTTAAAGCGTTGTTGTAAGTCTTCCGCAACATGATTGGTTAAATTCGTTGCACACAGATTAATATCTCAACCGTTGTTCTTATTCAATCCAACAATCCTCATTCGTTGAAAATGTTCCGAAATTTTTGTTTTCTCGCTATCAAACCTCTTATATAATTTCAGATTCATGATAACTAACGATTGTCTTCTCTTCTTCTCCTCTTCTCCACAACCTCCCACTCCGAGTAATCTCCCAACTCTAACTTCTTTCATTCAACTTTAATTTGAATTTGAATTTTTTATATTTTATTTTACCTACTATTTTCGGATGCTTGAAACATGACATGAAGGGGCATGAGTCGAGGTTTAATGACGCCGACACCATGAAGTTTAGGGTTTAGCCATGAAGTTTAAAGACGCCAACACCATGAAGTTTAAGGTTTAACCCATCCAATCAAGTTTAGAAGTCTTGTATGAAAATATTATTGTAAATATTTAACTGTGTTTGTTTGCAATTGATCTTACTAAAAATCTTCATCAATGGTGTTGTACGACTTTTAACAACAACACATATTCTGGAAAAGTGTTTTTTAACTGTACGACTTTTAACAACAACACATATTCTGGAAAAGTTTTTTTCAATGTATGACTTTTAACAGCGCTTATTTTAGAAAAGCGCTGTTAAATTTATGACTTCTAACAGTGCTTATTTAGGAAAAGCGTTGTTAAATGTTTATGGATTTTAACAGCAGTCGATACAACAGCGCTTTGTTAACCGCTATTAAATGCCTAAAATAAACGCTGTTAAAACACTTTTTTGTAGTAGTGAGCTTATAATGTTGGATGCAAATATTTCTAATTATGAGAAGAAATCTCCTATCTTCTCCCTTTCATCTGCTTGTCTTCACTTTCATATCATATCATGCCATCTTTATAAAATTATAACAATTATATTATATCAATGCATATTTTTGAAAGGGAAAGAAATTTCTTTATTGACAAATATAAATGAAAAAATTAACAAGTAATAAATGGGATGTTGTTGCTTTTTTTAAATCAAAAATAAAATGAAATGAATCAATGGTTTTATGTTACAGTTGAATGATGTATACTTGAGTTGGGGATTCTTGTGCTGGCTGCGGTCTTAATCCTATAGAGGAGAATCAGATGGAGCAACTTTAGCTTCTGTTTCCGGAGATGTTACTTGTGACAATTCGTTCGATTCTGAAATCAGAAAACATAATAAGACTTCGACCGTATATTTTAGAAACTTTGGCCTCAAAATTTTACATATATTCATAAATATAGAGATGAAGGATCTGTGGTTTCAGGTGGGAAAGGGAACTTACCGATTTGAGAAGGTAAATGTCGAAGCCTGGTTGAATCGAAAGGAGCAGATGATTCTTCCTGCTGTTGTAAAAGCGGATATGATCCCGCCACAGGGGACTGGTTAACAGGTGAAGAGTAGTAGATATATGGTCCTTGGCTGCGTTGGAGCATTGTTGGGTATGCCCTAGAGGCTGCTGCGGCCTGCATTGAGTATGGATAGTAGAATGGATGAGGAGAGGCTTGTTGCATAGTTGATGATGAACCTGATCCATATCCATACATTTGCTGGTAATACTGTGCTTGTTGTTGGTTGTAAATTGAAGCTGCAGCTACCTGGAATCACATTAACTGGCTTAAGTTACTAAAGTCCACATGGTCTTGAAAATCGTCAAGCTGTGGTCTGATATACTTACTTGGTTGTAGCCATACTGAGGATGATAGGTATACCTGGAAATCCACCAGTGCAAGTCAGAGTTTTTAAAGACATAAACGAACGACATAGCTCATGCATAAAAATAAATACTGGTAAAATCACACAACTCAAACTCTCAGAACCTATAGTGTAAATGTATATGTTGGAACACATGTAGCTAATGCCGATCAGGTAAGCATTAACATATAGAGGGCTGCTGTATGTTGTTCTAACTATTGAAGCATTATTTTTCTTTCTAAAATTTAGATTATGAATTTTCATGCCTTGACTTCGACTTACCCATATGGAGGATACATAATCGGAAGAGTTGGTGGTACTGAAGGCGGAGCCACCAAGGGTCCTTGTGATCCTGGATAACTCTGACTTTGTCCTCTTCCTGCATTTCCAAGTTAACAAAAACATTACACCACAAGAAAAAGAAAAACAATGTCAAAACTGAATATACCTCGAGGAGGTGATTGTCTTGGTCTCCCAGTGGCTGCTATGTTGCAATTCGCTCTCCTTCCATCTATCATAGGATTCGCATCCTCAACGGCTCTTTTTGCTGACTCTGGATCACGAAATGTCACCTATCCAATATTATACATATTTAACCTTTTGTAAACATCAACCTTTGAAAATTTCTAATATCACTTGCGTGTTTATCAAGTTTAACATCAACCTTTGAAATTTTCTAATGTCAATTTATGCTCCGTTTGGTTACATAGAAAAATGAATGAAAAAGAAAATTTGATGAAAAATTTAAAGAAAAATATTTGGTGTTTTTGGTTGAATTATGGAAAATGAAAAAATAACAAAAGAAATAATATAAACTTTTCTTCTCAATTTTCCTATAAAAAATTACTTTCCTTTAAATTTTTACTTAAATTTGTTTCCACTACTTTTTTCCGCATCCAGTAGGGTCAGATAATTTTTGTTAGATCCCGAAACACAACGTCGATAGATATTCTCATTTGTAATTGCTTATATACAATTTTATAGATACAAATTATCTAAAAATAATAATCTCAGCCTATAACGAAATGAAATTAACATTTCGATGTATTTTTCAAATGAACTATATTTATAAGAAAGCAACAATTTAATGAAAATTTAGACTCAAAATTATAAACCCTAAGAAAGGATGACACAATTGAAAGATTCGGACACTTACAAATCCGTAGCCTTTAGATTTTCCGGTGTTCTTATCACAGATGATCACAGCTTCAAGAATCTCTCCAAATTGTTCGAAATATTCACGCATATTCTCAGTCGGGGTTTCCCAAGCCAACCCTCCAACGAAGACTTTTGTCAGCGTCGTGTCGCCGAAAGGGGATCGGTACTGAAAGTACCCGGAAGGCGATCCCGCCATCCCTTGTTTTTGCTTCGTTTCTGATGATGCAGAGGTCAACGGATGGTAAAAGTTGAGAACTTTGGATTGTGGGTGTGATTTGGAATATGTGGGTTTTGCTGAAAAATGATGAATTGAATCGAATTGATGATGGTGGTGGTGGAGGAGAGAGAGAAGAAGAAAAACAGAGCAATCCGACGACAGCTGCAAACGTTTATTTGCTGTCGTTTGTAAAATTGAGTTTTTTTTAGTTTGAATTTTGTTTAAAAAAAGATGTTTTTAAGGATTTATGGTTTGGAATTTCATTTGTTGTTGTGGTTTTTTGGAAATAAAGAAAAGGAAAATGGTGGGGTGTAAAATAGCGAATGACAGCTTGATGAACGCAAAACACACCACAACGTTGTAACGCGGAGCTGGTGATGGCTTTGCTGGCAAACTCGTTAGATACACGGATTTAACATTTAAATGGGATGAGCTTTACAATTACGTGTTTAAATTTAGGGCGTGTGGATATTTCAATTATCATGATCAAAGGGTTTACATGTGTTTGGTGGCATTAGTTTATTATATTGGAACAAACATTAGATATTTGAAGATAGGATTAAGTTCTACAATGACAAACAAGTTTTTGTAAGATCGAAACATATCGTCTCAATCATTGATTTATATTCATTTAACGGTTGATATTGATAACCGTCATTTTCAATCGCCCGTGTATTTTGCTAATTTAATCACCTATTTTAATTTTATATAATGTCAACCGTCAGATCAATCAAAACCAACGGTTGAGATGTTGTCTTCACATCTTACAAAAGTTTAATATCCTCCTAGATCCGAACTCTTTGTAAATATATTAATTAATGTTGTTTTAGGACGAATTCAATAATTTCCATTGGCCTTTGTACCAATATATAAGTGCTTTCATATTTACTTGTTGACGATTTGATAATTTAAAATAAAATTGATTTAAATGGTGCATAGTGGAATAAGATTCTTCATAAAAGCAATTTAAATATTAATACTTGTGTTGATTGAGTTAGTGACAATCAGGTTTCTGGCTTTACAGTTGATAACACTCATTTTTGTATTGCAACCACCACCTAGCATAGCTGGCCGTTCCAACTGTTTTACTTTTTATTGAATTTTTAATAGCATTCAAGCTTGTTTGTTGCACATAAGTCTTCGGGATTGAAATCTAAGAGGACATTAAATTTTTGTGAGAAATAAAGATTTAATCTCAATCGTTGATTTAGATTAATCTAGCGGTTGAGATTAAATTTACGTTTAATTGAATTTATAATGAATAAGCAAAAAACACGGAGTAATTGATGAATGACGATTATTAATATTAACCGTTGTATTGATAGAAATCAACGGTTGAGATGATGACCTTTTATCTCACATAAATTTATTGGTCCTCCTTGAACCTTTTCTTAAGTCTCTAAATGTTTAACTTATTTCTATCATATAATAAGATTATAGAAGCACAAGTAAATATTCGTGAGATAGAAAGATATCATATCAAACATTGATATCTATTAATTCAGCGATTGATATTTATTATCACATTCTCAACAGCCCGTGTATTTTTTAAAATTAACCACCTATTAAATTAAAATTAATTAAACCTCGACCGTAGAATAAATTATAATGAACGATTAAGATGATGTCTTTTTGTCTTACAAAATTTCACTATCTCTTTAGATCCGAATTATTCTTATCTAGGTTATATTTTGTTGTATCTATACTATTAATAAAACATCAAAGGTGCTATTGAAGGTTATTTTTTGAAGCCACTTTTCACTTTCAAATTTTATCCTTAATTAAATATTTATTTACTAAAATCCTACTTCACATAATACAATCTCTATTGTAAATTTATAATAAAATATTATAGGCACATATTATACGTGCATAAACACTAGTTATACATTAATATTCAAACCTCCCTGGCAAATATTAGAAATGCTGCCCTCACCAATCGAGTAATTTCTTTTTGAAATACCTCCACGGCTCCACGAATTCCACTTTATTTGCAGAACTTGTCATGTTCAAAAATATTTTACTTCACATTCCATGCGTTTTTCATATTTATTTTACTTTTATCTCAAAAATTGATAATAGCTGTAAAGATTAGGGTTTACGAGGATATATGATGCGGTCCAATTAAGTGGTTTTTGAACCATTTAATTTAGTTAGGAGTTATTTTCTTTTAGAGTTTCATGTTGTTTCCTATATAATCTTATTTTCATTATTTTGTTAGACGACTTTTTGATATTGAATAAACAAAATTAGAATTTTCCTTTTTACGTCAAGCTTTCGATATTTCCATTGAAATTAACAAATCTTACTTATCAATTTCTCGGTATTAACGGAATCAACGAGTTATTGACTCATATATCTCGTCAACTCCTTGACATTCTGTGGAATCAATGAATTGTTGACACTTTATCGTTATTGTTTGTCCACATGCTCTGCATCAATATATAAATTTTATAACACACGAGGACGTCATTTCAATCGTTGATTTTAATTGATCTAATAGTTGAGATTAAATTACTTTTTAATCAAAATAAGTGGTTGAATTTGAAAAATACACGAGTAATTAAAATTGACGATTATTAAATATCAAACGTTGAATGCGTCTCACAAACCATTTCCTTAGAGCATCCGCACCATGCACTTGCTATTTTCTCTTAGAGGATATCCTTGAGAGAACTTTCTATTAACTATTCACAGCATTCTCTGCATTTTTGCGCACTCATACATCCTATTTGAGAACTTTCTATTACTATTCATACTATATACAAAAAGTTAAATAATTTTTTTCACTCGTTTGTTTGTGTTTGAATTATTGATCAATAATTGAACAAGATTTCATGGTAATTTGTTTTTCAAATTACAATTAGACACGTGTTTGAAGAGATAAGTTTTTAGATTTTATTTTGACTCGTTTGTTTGTTTTTCAATTATTGATCAATAATTGAACAAGATTCCACTGTAATTTGAAAACAATCAGACACGTGTTTGAAGAGATAAGTTTTTAGATTTTATGTATAAGGATGGATAAGGTTTATACTTCTATAAATAAGGTTATTTCTTTATTTATACTCACACCTTCACTCTTCTTATTTTCTTTTGTAAAAATGGATCCATTTCAATTCAACCGGCAACATCAACAAAGAAGACGCGTAGCAAATGAAAGGGCTAACTCGTTTGTCACGTGCGCAGTTGTTGTAGCAACTGCAAGTGGTGCAAGCGAAACGCCGCATCCTCGACAACCAAATCGAGAAAGACAAAGAGATCCTAGGGGACAAAATCTCTTGGATGACTACTGACGGCACGTCGTTGAGTGCTGCAAATTTATCCCTCTCTCCTCTTTAGTATAGTCTAGGCAAGCAGGGGTCGAATCAACAGGGAACGGTGAGAAGTCGTCTTTTATCTACAAACTAAAACTGGGGGTTTGTGAGTTTAACAAGAAAAAGAAAGAAAACAGTTGCGCAAGTAGTACTGGCGCGCGATCAGAAAGTTATAAAGATGTTAACAAAAATAGAGATGTGAGCTCGGTTCAGATTCATCACTATGAATTCTATGCTTATCATTGGTCACTAAAGATATATGATATAATGTCCACGCAAGTTAAGGTCCAGTCAAGGCTTAATAACCTACACATACATTCCGGTCAAAGTCTGTATGATATTACTACGGTCTAGTCTAATTAACCACGAATCCGGTCAAAGTAGTGATTAACTATTCTAGCGTCACACCTATCATTCACCGTCACGTACCTCAGATAGTTTAACTATAGATAATAGATTCTATAACTAAGTCTGCAGTGCAAGGCTTCGCTTAATTATCTAACCTAATCATCATGCAATTGAGCTTGGAGTAATAATACTAAACTTATCATGCAATTAAGTACAAAACCTCAAAACATATTATTCATAGATCTGAATCCAAACCGAATTCAGTAACGTTAGCTAGACATACTGAATGTATACATCTCAAGAGTTAAAATTGAACACCTAAAATAACACAACAAATCTGATTGACGCGTCGTCTAGCTCGCGTCGGAAGCTTGCGCGCACAAATCTCTCTTTTCCGGCTTGGGCGGCTCTTCCAAATCGCTCTCTTGTGATTTTCTTCAAGCTTTGTATTTATACTCTTGCCTTCTAGGGTTTCCACGAGAAAATAGGCAAGAAAATATATTGGAAATCATTCTTATCTCTAAAAATCAGCCTTGGAAATATTTTATCTCTAAAATCCCGACTTAGAAATATTCTTTGCCGTGATGAAGTCATCGCTCCGGATTTGTCGCTGGTTGCTGACTTCATCGCTTCCTCTACTCTGCGCGACTCATACTCGCGCGCTACTTCTCGCGCGCTCGTTGGTTTCCAGCTCTCATCAACTTCGTTGTTCTTTGATCCGAGATTCAGCCTTTTGTTGCACTTTTGTTCTAACTCTTCTGATAAACCTGAGATACAAAACTACACCAAAAGCGTAATCTTATACTAAATATGTTAGAAATCTAAGCAGTGTAAAGTGCCTTATCAACTATTTTGTCGAGCGTTCAATATTTGGTGAGGCCGACTTTCGTAGAAGGTATCGAATGAGTAGAAATTTATTCAATCGCATCAAGACATGTCTCTGTAACCATGACGATTATTGGCATCAACGTCATGATGCCGTCGGTGCGCTTGGTCTTCTTTCAGAGCAGAAGATGACGACTGCTATACGAATGTTAGCATATGGGTCATGTGCTGATCAGTGTGCCGAGATCGCAAGAATGGGTGAATCAACTACTCTAGAGTATATAAAGAAATTCTGCGAACAAATAGTCCTTCATTACAAGGATGAATATCTGCGTTCTCCAAATGTTGGAGACATATATCGACTATTAGCAAGGGCTAAGCAATGAGGCTTTACTGGTATGCTCGGAAGCATCGATTGTATGGATTGAGAGTGAAAAAGTTGTCCAATGTCATGGCAAGGATCGTACGCTGGTCCTAGTCGTCGTCCAACTATCATTTGTCCGCGTGCCGGGAGCACAAAATGATCTTAATATGCTGCACCAATCAGACATATTTGATTCTTATCTAGAAGGATTATCTCTCGGGGTCTCCTATAAAGTTAACGGAAATACGTACGACAACACTTATTACTTGGCCGATGGGATATATCCGAGATACTCTACCTTTGTTAAAACAATTTCAAATCCACAAAATAATGTAGAATCTCTATTTGCAAAGAAGTAAGAATCGTATCGCAAGGACGTTGAGAGATGTTTTGGAATCTTATAATCGCGTTGGGCTATCATTCGTCATGCAGGTTTAAGTCATAGGTTAAGTGTTTAAAAATAATAATGCTGGCTTGCATTATTATGCATAACATGATAATTGAAGAAGAATTTGTAGAAGACGAATTTGAGGAAGTTGATAATGAAGATCCACAATATCCATTCAATGCTTTCATGGTATATGATGGACCAACAAATCAAAACGGGATTCCAATGCGTCATGATCCGATTGAAAGAGCTCAACAATCGCAAGTCTTTGGTGATCGACTTGTTAGCCTCCAATCTGCATATCTGCATACGCAATTACAAGAAGATCTAGTAAAACACAACTGGTTTCTAGAAACTGGTGAACAACTATGATTTTCAATGTTATATAATTATATCTACTGTGTTATAAGCTTGAATTTTTAATTTCAAATAAAGTATTTTATTTTTTCTATTATATATTAAAAATCATGATAATAATAATAAAAAATAATATAATTAAATGAATTTGAAGTAACATAAACTAAAATAAATATAATTAAATTATAAAGTTGAAAATTATATTACTTAAATTAAAAATACACGTTAATTAAATTGAAATTACATTACTAATTTTGGGCTTAATTACCTAATATTGGGCTAATTACCTAATGTCAGACCTAATTATCCATCAGAGCACGTTCCCTCAGACGTGGTGGAAGAGAACGTCCGAGAGAACGAGCAGCCGACATCCTCCTCCCATCCGAACGCTGCACAGATTGAAGGCAGCGAACGTTCCACACTTAGAGAGGAACGTTCTGTATTCCATCTGCGGTGCAAATGCTCTTATATGAAAAATTTCAAAATTTCTTGAATGGTGCAAAATTTATCTTGAGACCGATAAACGATAATCACGAGTTAGGTTCTAAAGAGACAAGTAATTTTTGTGAGATGGAGAGACATCATCTTAATCGTTGAATTTAATTGATCTAAAGGTTGAGATTAAAAAAGTTAGTTTTTGATGAAGTTAGGTGGTTGGATTTGCAAAATGCAGGGGCGGTTGAGAGTGACGGTTATTAATATCAATCGTTAAATTGATGATATCCCTCATCTTACGAAACTTTGATTGTCCTTCCTGAAAACTCCCCATAATCACACATTTGAAGGAAGATTTAGGATGGCAGTATCTTGTTTCATTTACAACTCAGCAAGACCCAAACCCCCAAATGGCTTGGCGCCTTCTCTCCAACACTCTCAAACGCCTCCAAAACCCTAACCCTAATGCCACCTCAACTCACCCCAATCCCCAAATCACCACCGCCCACTTCTCCACTTCCTTCATCTCCACCAAAACCCCAAAAAAATTCCGCAAAAAACGCACTCGGAAGCCCTCCGCACGCAACACCTTTGTCCAGCCTCAAGCCTTAATCCTCCCTCACTTCGAGCAAATCGTCGAGCGCGACGCTCGTTTCCGATTTCTAATACGTTCCAAAGAGTTTTTATCCAAGCAGAACGAACACGTGCTTCGATTGGATGAGGCTGGGAAGCTGTACAAGGAGCTAGGGTTTCCGAGAGGAAGGAAGGTTGTGAAATCGATTGAAAGACATCCCTTGTTGTTTCAGGTTTATAGACATGTGGATGAACGGATGTGGATTGGGTTTACTGATTTGATGGAGGAGTTGTTGGAGGAGGAGAAGCTTGTCATGAATGAGATGGAGAAGGATAGGGTTGATGTTGTTAGGAAGTTGTTGATGATGTCTGCCAGAAAGCGGATTCCTTTGAGTAAGATTTATCATACTCGATTGTTGTTTGGGATACCCGAAGATTTTAGGGATAGGGTCATGAAGTATCCAAATTGTTTTAAAACTGTGGTAGAGGAGGATGGGAAAAGAGTGTTGGAGTTGGTTGATTGGGAACCTGAGTTAGCGGTGAGTGTGTTGGAGAAGGAGTTTATTGCGGATGAGGAAAAGGTTAAGAAGGCGTTTAAGTTTCCGGTGAAGCATGGAAGGGATTTGGATTTGGAGTTGGATGATGAGCGGAAGTTGAATATGTTGAATACGTTGCCGTTAGTGTCTCCATATTCGGATGGTGCGAAGTTTGATCTTTGGACGTTGGAGGCGGAGAAGTATAGAGTGGGAGTGTTGCATGAGTTTTTGAATTTGACGTTGGAGAAGAGAGCGAGTATTCATCATATTGTTGAGTTTAAGGAAGAGTTTAGTCTTACGAAGCATACTTATCAGATGCTGCTGAAACAGCCGCGGACGTTTTATTTGGCAGGAACGGAAATGAATTGGGTTGTGTTTTTGAAGGATGCATATGATGAGAATGGTCAGTTGATAAAAAAGGATCCCCAGGTCATTTTCAATGAGAAGCTTTTTAAGATAGCTGAAATGAAGAATAAAGTTGAATTTGAGTGTCTTCGAAATAGCGGAGTCCTGTGATTTGGGTTAGGATTTCTGGAGATGTTTTTTAAAACTCCTTCCCAGTGTTGATTCAAATAGGTTCTGGCATGTCAAGGCCGCTTGAATCTCTGGAGCCTATTAATTCTATTTATAAATTTAACTCATCCAATTTTGTTTGAATAGGAGAAAATGAGGAGGCTTGAGTTACCCCAAAACCTTCTATGCGTGGTCCTTGGCTTAAATGGCTATATGATATGGTCTACAGTAAGGGAGACTTGTTTTCTTTTTTGTCATTTGTTTAAGTTGATATGGAACTGAAGCTGTACTTGTCTTTTAATAATGAATTCAAGCGATTCTCCTTTATTTTGTTTCAACAGACTATTTTCTGCTCAATGTAACTTACCGAAAAATGCAAAATTGTCTGATCTTTGGGTGTTTTGAGGCTCAAAATGTAAGATGTTCCCAGGTTCAATATTGAAAGAGTCCTATTTTTCTAGTTGTCTTGATCACTGGCTCCTCTGCAAATGTTCCCTGGTGTAGGGGTGTCAAACGGTCCGTCGGCCCGAAAACTTGATAAAAGCCCGCGGCCCAGCTCGGTAAAAGACCGGCCCGGTACCTTAGGGCGGGACTCGGGCTTTCCTTTCGAAGCCCACTCGGTTCGAAAGCCCGCCCGACCAAAAGCTCGAAAAAATCTGTCCATTTAAATTATACGATTTATGCATATTAGTGTCGAACTCGTATTATTTAAATATTATTTGATGTTTTCTATTACAACATATACTAAAATATGTAGATTAAATGACTAACTCCAGTTTTAACCTAACTAAAAAATATGAATATAATAAAAAATTAAGCATGAAATATTAACTAGGCGCGTGTTTAATGTATGAGTACATGAAAAATATTAGATATATAAACGATATTGGCGTGTAAATTAAAACTTTAAGAATAATTATCACTTCAATATATCTTTTTAAAGAAGAGATAACTTATTTTAATAATTATTTGACAGAGTTTGGTTCTTAAGGGACATTAAAATTAAGTAGGACAAAAGAACATCATCTCAACCGTTCATTTTGGTTAATCTGACGGTTGAAATTAAATTGATTATGAATTAAAATAGGTAGTTGAATTAGCAAAATATACGGGCGGTTAAGAATGACGGTTATCAATATCAACCGTTGGATGAATTACAATCAACGGTTGAGATGATGTCCTTCCGTCTCACAAAAACTTGTCTGTCCTCCTAGAACTTAATCCTTATTTGACATAATAGAATATTAATAATATTTTAAAATGATATAAATATTAAAAATAAATTTATTTATTTTTGAAAAACGCGTAAAAAGTCCGAACAAAGCCCGATTTGGCCTGGTCAAGCCCTAAGTCAACGGGCTTTTGAATTTTGGGAAGGCCCGGACCGAATATTTCCGAAAAGCCCAATTTTTTTACGTTTTTAGGGCTCGGACTTGACATTTTAGGAAAAAGCCCGGCCCGATGGACATCCCTACCCTGGTAGGATTATAACAAATTGAAATCATATCTTTAGTTTTAAGGTCTGATTATAATATTGATGCTTATTAATATGTTTTATATGATTGCCAATTTATATATGGTTTTAAAATATTTTGATTGAATTTGAGAGATGATTTTATATTTTAATTAATTGAAATGAAATGTGAAACACAGAAAGCAACTTTTTAAGCAGACTTTTTTAGTGTTAATTGGGTTTGAGACTTTGAGTTCGGGTCATTCACATTGTTATCGAGTGTGATTCACGTACTTTAATGGGTGGTTCTTGAAAAAAAGAACATCATGATTGGTTTTAGAAAATTGAGAATAAATGTTTATTTTTAAATTTTAAAAATAAAGAATTTACAATATTGTTATAATGTATAGGGTTGAGTTCAATAAAAACAATAAGGTGGTTCTTTTAAAATGGGCGGTTGGATTTGCAAAACCCTAGCAGTTGAGTTTGACAGTTTTATTGTATCTCACAGTATCACATCTACTGAGTGTCATTCTTATACTTTATTCATAATATATAATATTAAAATATATTTATAAATTTAATTATATTAATTTTAAAAATACTTAACATATATAAACCTAAAAGATTACTGTTGATGTCAGATGAATCAGCCTAGGATTATCTAACTCCTCAGTGGTCTTCAGGTATCGACTCGCAGACATGAGCACTAGCTAGTGTTTGTGGGATGATACAGGAACATGATCGGAATTTTATCCGCAAAACGATGCTGACTTGAAACAACCTCGTTTTATTTCAATGTCTTTATCACCAACCACATGGTTATAGTAAAAACACGGATCACTTCTAGCAGATGTATTCTCGCACATGTAACAGACACATTTTTTAAATTGAGTTTCGCTGCACCGTGTGCATACATTTATCCACTTGTCAAACTGATTTAAATCAAATCTTATCTTCCTATATTTAAAACATAAGGGGGTGAATTGTCGGTTATTATTGAAGCCACAATTCATCTCCCCAAAATACCCCTATTAAATTTTATATTTATATATGTGATAAATTTATTAGGGACTTCATAAAAACTATACTATAAAATTAATAAAAACAACTATGTGCACATATGTGCACAAAACAACTAGTATTAATAATTTTTGTGTATCATTCAATGTCATAAGATATTATACATTATACCATCAAACATTAAACATTAAACATTAAACATTAAACAATATGTTTGTAATGAATATTTTGAGTGAAATCTTACAGAGTTAAGTACGAAGTCCATATCAAAGTATTTTGGTTGGAGGAATTATTGTTGATATTCTTGGAGTTAAAAGATATTCTAAGCATTCAAAGTATTTGGGATTGCCTACTGATTTTGGAAATAACAAATCTTCTAATTTTATGGCAGTAGTCAATAAGGTTGCTGAGAAAACGGTTGCATGGGATTCTTTGCAGCTATCGACTGGAGGTAAAGAAGTTCTCATAATATCTGTCTTAAGTGCGATTTCTATATATGCTATGCAATGTTTTTTATTTCCTACCAAAATTATTTCGAAACTAAAGGAGCCTAATTTACTTGTATCCAGAATCTTGAAAAGCAAATATTTCAGATTTCTTAGGCTCAAGATTAGGATACAGGCCTTCGGTTATTTGGAGAAGTGTTCATTCAACTCGAGATATTATTCATGTAGGTGCTGTTTTTGATCAAGTGTCAAACTCTTATCAGTGGAAGGTAGATGCAAGTAAGAGTTTCAGCGTGAAGTCTGCATATAAGGTTGTTACTCAATTACGTCGAGCGGTTGAGCATGAGAAGTGTGGACAGCAATCTGACCCAAAACATATTACGACCTTTTGGAAAGTTTTTTGGAAATTGCCAATTGCACAAAAAGTCAAGATATTTGGTTGGAAGCTTTATCATTCTGGGATAGGTACTGGGGTTAAGTTATTTAGGAGAGGAATCTCCTTGGACGCTAATTGCCCAATATGTGATTTTCCCTGTGAAACTGACATCCATGTTTTCTTGAACTGCTGGTGGTCGAGTTGTGTATGGCAAGAGGTCTGTTTAAATACTCAAAGTGCAGCTGTAAATTATGTTCATATGGCAGACTGGTTGTATGATAGTTTCTGTATCTTGAGTAAATTAGATTTCTGTCTGGCACTTATTGTTGTCTGGCTGATATGGTATAATAGGAATTTAATTAAACACGGGCAAGATGTGATGAGTCCTGACACAATGTCCATGACAGCCAGACGGTTGTTATCTGAGTATATGAATGCAACGAGCTTCTCTGAGTTCAACCACCAATGCAACAGATTGGATTGGATTCCCCCTCTATCTGGTGTCACTAAAATTACTTGTGATGCCTCTTATTGTTCTATTACTAGATGTGCAGGAGTGTCTGCAATTGCTAGGAACGATCAGGGAGTCATATTAGGAGTTTTTATGAAGCCTATTCCATTATGCGATTCGGCTGAGGAAGGAGAAGTATTTGCATTAGATATGGCAGTAGATCTGGGTATTGCTTTAGAGACTACTAATGTCTTAACTGAGGTTGATTGTGTTAATATTCTTCAAATCTTATACAAGTACAGGAAAGTTCCTACTAAGTTGGAGATGGTGATCAATCAACTCAGAAAGCGGTTTTCAAATGGTGATCTCTGGAAGGTAAGAGCTATCAGACGAGAGGCTAATTCTCTAGCGGATGGTGTTGCTAAATTTTGTAGAATTCATGGCATCCATTGGAGTTCTACTAAAGCTTGCCCTAGAATTATTCAGGGCTGTCTTGGTAGATCATAAGTCCTCTTGTATTGCTATGTTTTTCATCAAAAAAAGAGAGTACAAAGTCCATATGAAATGCACTTGTATTTTAATCAAATGTATAATTATTTTGAACATTTAATTCCTTACTTTCAATATATAAACATAAAAATTTATATTTTCTCCTTATTTGTGATGCTTTGTTTTTTTTATTGTGGAAAATGATTACATTAGGAGGACTTAGAAACCTGAAGAAACAATCATAAGAAAAAAGGACAACTATTCAGGTTGCTCCAACACAAATTATCTTCAACATTTTTCTTTGCTAACCATCTGCAAGAGCATTAGCCTCCCTTCTAATTGCAATAATATTCCATCTATCATAAGCTTTTAACATCCTTAGGCTATGAGAATACCAATCTGTGCGGACATCAGTCTTATACATATTAAACTATTCCGCAACCCTGACACAATCAGTTTCCAACAGAATATGATGCAAACATAATTTTTCAGCTATTTGTAAACCAAAAAGAACAACCAATCCTTCAGCCTCAAAAAAGCTAGCTACTGATGTTTTGGTTTGTGTTTGGAAAGCCAGGACACACCATCATGATCTCTAATTACATAAGCAACACCAGCTCTCTTAGAAGTATTACAGTAAAAAGCATCCACATTCATTTTATGCAGTCCCGTTGGCGGAGGGATCCAATTTAGCGAACTTGCCTAGTTGCACACTGAAAATAAAGAAGCAACATTACTTTGATTGTAAGACTTTAATACACTTTTGATCTTCAGACAAGCAGCCATTGGACTAGAAGATTGTTTCTCATGCCATATTTTATTTCGATTATACCACACAAACCATAGAAACACCATGGCCTCAGAAAACATTTCAATGTTCATTTGTCTAAACCATGCAAATAACCAATTTGCCGGGTTATGATGAGCCTGTGACAGAAAAGCTTCATTATGACCTAACAGTTTCCAAACCGATTGTGTCCACCAGCATTCGAAAAACAGGTGCATAAACGTTTCATTTTGGAAGCCACAAATTCTACATGAAGGATCATCAATAATTCTTCGTTGAAAAAGCGAACAGCCAAAAGGTAACCCATTGTAAAACAACCTCCAACAAAATAATTTTATTTTTGATGGCAGATTAATCCTCCAAAAAAACTTCCAGAAATTTTTTATACGTCTTAGAGTAGATGTACAAGGATCAGTTCTATTTTCATTATCAACTTTAGCACGCAGAAACTTATATGCAGACCTATGGCAATACCATCACTAGAATTTTTCCTTAAGTCCATTACCTTCGTCTAAGACAAAGCCTTCCTTTGATATTCCAATAACAGTATGCAAACCTCTCCACACCGGTGATGGCCTATATCCAACGAAGAGGATAGTGAGTGACCATTTTTGAAATATCTTGATTTAAATACCTTATATGCAGCAGAGTCAGGGTTAGCCAACACCCGAGAAATTTGTTTAATTAAGAAAGCAATGTTGGTTAACTTCAAATTTCTAAAGTTCAAGCCTCCATCCTCTTTTTTCTTAAGTAAAACATTTTGTGAAAATTGATGATATTTAACATCAAACCATTAATAACTTCTGTAGGCAGTATATAGCAGGACATTACATATTGAGGTATGCCAACAATACAGATTTAATTAACACCTCTCTTCCACCAACTGAGAGTTTAAAGTTTTGTCCAGCTATTAACCTTATTCCAAATCCTATCACTCAAACTCATAAAACTAGATGATTTACTTCTCTGCAAAGTTAAAGGAAATCCCAAATATTTCATCAACGAGTCACAAATACGAACATTCAAAGTTTGCTGTGTACTACTTATCAGATGAGCTGGTCAGTTTTTACTAAACATGATATCAGATTTACCATAGTTAACTTTTTGACCTGAAATAGATTCATACCTGAGTAGAGCATGTTGAATACGTCCAGTTGTTTCCTCTTCCACCTTAAAAAATAATATACTATCATCAGCAAAGAACAAATGAGTAACTATTAGTGCATTTCGACACACTCTTAGTCCTCTGATGTAATTAACGTGACAGAGCTCTTTCAATTGATGCCCCAACCATTCGGCACATATAATAAACAAATAAGGTGAAATGGGATCTCCTTGACGTAAACCTCGTTGTGGATAAACTGTTTCTGACAAATTTCCATTAATTCTGATTTTATAAGAAACTGACCTAGTGAGCTTCATAATTTTAGCTATCCATCTCCCACTGAACCCCATTTTCATCAATACATGTTCTAAAAAAGGCCACTCCATTCTATCATAAGCCTTAGACATATCAAACTTAAGAGACGCATAGGATGAAGTGCAGTGTGTAATTGGTTTCAATAAAATGGGTCAGTTCATGTGCAATAAGGAAATTATCAGAGATTAGTCACCCCTTCACAAACACTGATTGTTCAACAGTAATAATTTTTGAAATAATACCTTTCATTCGGTTTGCCAGAGGCTTTGACACTACTTTCGCATGAACACCACATAGGCTGATTGGACGAAAATCCTGCATAGAGCAAGCAACTTTTTTCTTAGGAATCAGAGCAATAACTATTTCATTATTACGAACATCCCACAATCCATCATTCAGAAAACTCAATGCAGCCTTTACAAAGTCTTGTCTAATTATATTCCAGGATTTCTGAAAGAACATTGGAGAAAACCCATCAATACCTGGGGCTTTCCATGGATCCATCTCAAACAGAGCTGCTTTAATCTCTTCCTCCGTAAACTCTGCATCCAAAATTGTGTTATGAGCTTCAGTTAACAAGTTCGGTATTATACTCATACCCGTACTCCAATCAATCACATTTGAATCTATAGTTAATGAGAAAATAGTGTTAAAGTATTTCATAGCAATAGCTTCCATTTCTACTTGCTTGGTTACGAACTCACCGTATCTTTTTGTAAACGAGAGATCATATTTGCTTTCATTCTAGCAGAAGCTTTTGCATGGAAATACTTTGTGTTTCTATCTCCATCGAGCAACCAACAAACTCGTGCTCTCTGTTTCAATAACATTTCCTCCCAATGTAACCATTCTTCTAACTCATCAACTAATCTCCTTTCCTGCAAATCCACATCCATAGTTCTAACTTGAGATATTCAACATTTTATCTTAGACTTCAGATCAAGAATATTACGTTCAACATTGCCAAATTCAGATCTGTTCCATTGACGTAAACGTGAACTTAAGGATGACAACTTATCAGGAAACGAGCTATCGACATTATGAGTACTAGCATGCAACATTTGAGAAACTTTATTATGAAACTCTGATTTACGCAACCATGCAGCCTCAAATTTAAATCTTTTTGACATATGAGTTTGCTTTGGATTTAAGGAAACCAAAATAGGACAGTGATCAGAAGTATAAGAAAAAATATGACTAACCATGATTTTCCAAAAACTATCCTTGAAGGCTTTATCAACCATAAATCTGTCTAGTCGCGCTTTAAATTTTCTTTTCGACGATTTGAGTAAGTGAACTTATTTCCTAAAAGCCAGCATCATAAAGATTACAATCTGTAACTGCCTTTCTGAACATCTAGATTTGCTTCAAGCGACCACTAGAAGAATTATTAGTTTCATTAAACTTTAAAACTTCGTTAAAGTCACCCATAACTATCTAAGGTGAGGAAGTCAGACGACTAATAACAAATTCCAACTCTGCAATCGCAGACGCGTTATTGGATGCCCATAGAATAAAGTAACTTGAAATTTGACATCATCCTCCAATTCAATAATGCAATTTATGTGAAATTTTTAAAAAGGAGTAACTAAAAGATTTATACCTTTTCGCCACATCAGAATCAGTCCTCCCGATTTGCCTTTACTTCGCACACAGAAACACCCTCCAAACCCAACTCTACACGTATTTCTTCAACTTTGTGGTGATTGATTTTTGTCTCTATTAAACAAACCACTTGGGGATTGCAAGACGATATTACGTCTGCAAGGCTTAGAACTGATCGTGGGTTCCCCAGCCCATGACAGTTCCAACACAAGAGATTCATTGCAATCGACAGGGCTGTTCCTCAGCCACCGCCGCTATATTTTGCGAACACTCTGATTCAGCAGCTGATTCTTCTTCTGGTCTGCTTGCTTGGCCTCTACTATAATTCTATAGGATATGAGGCGATGACGAAGAACTAGACTCTTGACTAGATGTAACAGATCGTCGTTGGAAAGCTTCTGCGTCATCAATTCGAATTCTCGGGAGAACACTAATATCATTAAGTTTGAATATTTAAAAGTCACTAGTAAAAGACATATAAAATGCACTTACATTTATAGTGTTTCTTAGAGCATCTCCCAAGCAGAACCCAACTATGTAAATTAGCCCACATGGCAGTCCTTATAATCAATTACATTTTTTTCTCTTCAACGCGGTTACCAAATTATGTAAAAATATACAGTTTAGGTTTCTTAATCTGCAAATTGGCTATCGCTCTTCTTCATCTGTATATACAGTCAACCATCTTTCCTG